>JACXGJ010003124.1:0-57167 GCA_016801105.1 Esox niger
CCGGTCAGTACTATCCTTCCCACCCCAAACCACCCTGGACTAGCTTGTACTATACCGGTCAGTACTATCCTTCCCACCCCAAACCACCCTGGACTAGCTTGTACTATACCGGTCAGTACTATCCATCCCACCCCAAACCACCCTGGACTAGCTCGTACTATACCGGTCAGTACTATCTCCTCACCATAAACCACCCTGGACTAGCTTGTACTATACTGATCTCAGAGATATGTTATTGTTTAGAGGCAGGATTCGAAACAGTGACCACTTAAATTATAATTATACTAATGATTAAATAAATAGTAAATCACTGTATTTACAAAACTCCATCACAGTAAATTTGCTGACAAACAAATTAAATAAAAAAAGTTAGTCTCTTAATTTTAACTCTTCTGTTCCTCACTCAAAACCTTCCTTTTCACCTTTTTTGGAAAGGAAATAAAAAGGTGCAGCAGTCTCTTAAATTTTTCCTGAGCTGTATATTAAGACCTTTGTTTCTTAATATTTGTATATTTATTAGTCAATGATGGACATCACCACACAAACCTTGTCTTTCAGATCCGAGACTTCACTCAAAAGAACAACATACATCTTGGAAAACCATTTTGTATTTTCTTTGGCATATTCACCTGTAAGGACTACAGTATATTCTTATAGTTACCGGTTATTCTTGGTCACCACCTACAGTATACGGTGCGTTTCCACACGGGTATCTCCTCGCAGGGAGAGATCAAAAACATGCAGGGCAGGGGGGCGTCCAGGAGCAGGGTAGAGAAACAATGGTCTGAGCCAATCCCATATTTATGATCCAATCTGTTCCATTCAAGGTCAGACTCCACTAATAAAGGACTAGGAGATATGGAGGCCACTTACGGTTGCCCTGCTCAGACAAGAGCAGATTGTTCTGGACCCCGGACTCCTTTATCTTTGATATTATGGGATGCTTGTCACCAGGGTTAGAGGTGTTGGCATCGGAAGAAATATGAAAGTAGCCCATGAAGAATTATAACCTGGCTCACCGTTTCAGAAAAACTAAAACTCAACCCGGAGACATTGTTATTGTTGTAAAACAAATCCAATGCAATCCCATTTTCATCTTCATCGTAAAGCCGCAAAAAAGATTGCACTTGTGGCTATACTATTAACCATTTATTAAATGGAGCAATATGCTCATTCTGCTCAGTTTTCTCTTACTTAGAGTAGCACCTGTTTGGCTGTCGTTTTTAATCACTGGCAAGGATGAGGTCTTCCCTGATATTTTCTTTGAACATTTCTGAGGAAATGTAAGCGTGGTTCAGGCAAACTTGTTCTGACCATCCCCCAGGGTCCGGCGGTACTGTCAGTGTTAACCCAGTCAAACACAGTGTAAAGGATCATCCCAATCACATGTCCTTCTCACCGTCCAGTGTGTTTCGGCGTCCGTTCGCTCCAATCACCACATCGAACTCAAAGTCAGCGAGAGGGTGGTTTGATGGTCTGATCTCCGCTCTCCATCCAGTCCCTGGAGGGAAAAGAATTACACAGAGTAAATGAAAAGCCATATAAATGTGCCAACACAAAGAACATTGCAGACATTTTCCAGGACGGTAAACTTGAATAAAAATGTGGGTCAGAGACACACGCCCAAGGTTCTCAAAATCTACGGTCAAGTAGGTTCTCTCCAGCCACAATGCGAGTTACCCAAATGCTAATTATAGGAATCACCTACGCTGGTTTCGGGTTGGAGAGTACCTAGATGATGGTAGCTCTCCAGAAACAGGGGCTGTATTGGTGTTTTAATGACATACACAATGACTTGTCCTTCTTGATTTGAGGGCACTTCACTGACCATGTGTACCTTCATGTTTCCAACTCTATAAATAGCTGGTGTCGTGCTTAGAGCTTGTAATCACAGTGCAGCATGGTGAGTGGCAATGACGCAGAGAGACAGACCGAGGGCCTCTCCATGTCAGCACCCATCGCTGAGAATCACGCAACACACACATCACAGCCTACTGAGGTACCCCGTAAGGAACGTCACAGCAACACACATCACATCCTACTGAGGTACCCCATAAGGAACCATCACAGCAACACACATCACATCCTACTGAGGTACCCCATAAGGAACGTCACAGCGACACACATCACAGCCTACTGAGGTACCCCATTAGGAACGTCACAACAACACACATCACAGCCTACTGAGGAACCTTGTAAGGAAGGTCACAGCACCAGAGAGATTCTTTGCAACCCCAAACTCTAACTCAGTTTTTGGCAAACTCTGCATGTCTCCTGTGTTTATAGGTCTAATCACAAGCTCTGGAGCTTTCTTTTACAAGCTGATGTCATACCTGATAAGCTGTGCATCACTGTATTGCTGTGATTACCACAAAAAGTGGGAATCCAAATCCTCTAACTAAACACAAAGTCACCTCCATTCTCCTGGTTGTCTGGTGGCTCCAGCAGTTGTACAAAATCCACATTGACATGAACCTCCACTCCCAGGATCAGGGCGACCTTGAGCAGCATAAGCTGGAGCTGGCGAATACCTTCACAGAACAGGGATGATTAAAAAAACATCTATACACAATTAGCCCCCAGTAACCAATAGCCTTGCTGGACTTAGAGATCCTTGGTAATTTAACTCATTACTCTATTCTAAGGTATAGGTATAGCTAGCTAGCAGCTGGCAAGTCAGATTTAACTTCATAAGTCAACCTGAGATATAGCAAGCATTTTATTGAGTACTTCTGACCCTGTTACTAAAGGAGATGCTTAGAAAAGACTGAATGTGCCATATGAGTTAGGGGAACTAGATAGGGTTAGAACAAGCTGGGGATCTCACAGGAAAGAGCGCTTCATTGCCAAGTGTTCCGTTAAAAGGACAATGGAAGGTTAGTTTATGTGGCAGCAGTGGTTTGAAAAACACACAATTTGCATTTACGGGCTGCACTTTGCCTGGAGATTTATCACTCCCTCACACATTAATCAGATTACCACGTGAGCAACCCGGATACATTCGGAAAAACAAACCGAAGAACTTGGCGTGGCAGAGGAAGAGATATCACATAACAATGGCGGCATCTGACAGAAACAAGCGGTCACATTCAACTTCCTCAATCACTTTCTCACAGCAGAACGCCGAAGCGAGGAAGAACAACATCATTCTGCAAACTTCCCTACAGATGAGATCATCAGAGGTACTCACTGATGTGGTCAATGGCTCCGGCACAGAACTTGCCGTAGAACTTTTTGGCCCCGAGGCCCCTGAGGTCGTGGATGGTGTATGGCCACAGGTGTAGCACGTTGTTCCTGGAGAACGTGTCCCTCTTCTCCATCACCACTACCTTGGCCCCCAGCAGAGCCAGCTCAATGGCCGTGCGCAGGCCACAGGGCCCCCCTCCGATGATCAAACACTGGAGAGAAAGGGAGGCGTGCCATCATTACACTGTGCGGGTTTCACAGAATTTAAATAACACTAACAAAGTGTGAATACTTCCCGCGCCGTAAAGTGAAACACCAGGCCGGACCACTGACCGGGAAGCCGTAGAAAGTCACTAACAGCGCTGTGTGTCTGGTAACGAACACGGCACTCGGAACAACTGCGGTGGCTGGCGATAGGAGAACGGTTTCGGCGCCAACGGGAGAGGTTTCCAGTTGCTTCCGAACAAGGTTATTTTCTTCTGCCTGATTGTGTTTGTACGTGGAACTGGGCCATATTTCATGTCACTGCTCATTCCTCAATCAGAACACATTGAGGGAGCCTCTGTGGGGATTGTGTTCCATGTAAATTCGGAGTGCGCAAAAATGAAGATTTACCTGTTTACACAAAAAAATCATCTGGCCTAAAGTGTTACTCATCTCGTTAAAACTACAGTAGTTTAATGACATAGCGAGACAGACAGATACAGAGATACAGAGAGAGTAATCTACAGCTGGAATTAAGCACAAACAGAATAAACAAAGTATTAGAGGTGAAATGTATGATTACAGAAAATATCATTAGTTATATCAGTCAATTCCCTCTACATACGTTATATCGCAGTGTAACCTTTGGTGTCTTTTCAACACGAAAGAGCAAAGGGTTCTCCTCGATGGGAGAACATTAAAGGGGAACAACATGTGAATACAGTATCTAACAGAACTTTAACAGCCTGTAATGCATCAGATAAGACACATACTTTATCTCACAACAAAACAGGACCACTGATGGGTCACAGTATTTCGATATTCTCAGCAGTGAACCACCGTCCTCTCTCTTTACAAAAAGCATAGAAGAAGCACAAAGACATGATCCTCCTCTGTCATATGGGTTATTGTCTTTTGTGTGTTGATAACAACATTGATTACAGGGACCTTTTCACAGTCAGATATTTGTGGGTTCCTGGACCAGTCTGGGTTGGGGGGGGGTTGTCTCAACAGTCAACCAACTTTGCTTTCCTCTAATTTCCAGAAGTCATTGAAGCCACTCAAGTAATATTATATTTCCCCTCCATGATGTTCTCAGTAAAGCATTGACCTGCTTAGTCTCAGGTGACAACTGTTAGAATGAAAGAAATATATAAAGAATGTGTTGCTTATAGTTGTCCTGCCAACAGGACGTGTAGAATTGGAGATTTGTTCCGTGCTATTAGTAGAGAATGTCAATGCTCACCCGGTGTTCAGCGTTCCGAGCTTGTAATTAAGCTTCTACAGATTGCATCATAAAAAAGAGGCCAACTAAGTAAAAAACAACAGAATCACTCTTGTACAGGATTCAACAATTCAAATGACGAGTTAAGTCCTGCAATTCACCAGCAGATCCAATCCGCAGCGGTTTACTCAAGCGTGAGGGCAGTGTTTTCTGAAGAAACATTTTTGGGTCCAGTTTTAATGACACCGATTAGACTTGTTTGGCTTAGCTGCAGCTGAGAAACTGGTGACTGCACATCCCTTGGGTGTGTCCAGGGCTATTCAGGTTCAGAGACAAAAAACTAGACGGTTGAACAACACTTTTCCTAACCTATGACTCCTGCTATCTTTCAGACCAACATTCCTACACTGCAAAAAAATGTGTTAATTAGAGTTTACAGAATCTTCAAAAATGTTAGTAATCATCATGATTTTACACATAAATAGCCTCTTTCAACACATTTTGAAATCAACAGTTTAACCTTTAGATACACAGAAAGAAACACACTAAATGACTGCAGAATAAATGTGCCTTAAGCAACATCACTATCAATGACACCAGTTCTAAAGGACTGCAACATTCCCCCCATAATATACTGTACTATGGTATCAACTTTGGATTTACACAATGATCCAAGATATGAGCACATACTTAGTTAAACCTCAGGTATCCTAGTTTATAAAAGACAATGCCACCACCCAATTAACTGCTTCTCAATGGAACCATTTAGGGCTCCATTACCGGATCAAAAGGAACCGCCATGAATTTGATGTATTACAAATTCAATTTAATCAGCAGGTTTAAGATTCAATGTAATCAAAAAGAGAATTTTACAGAGAAGAGAGTACTATCAATGTGTTCAGACTACTAGTGCATGAGCCCGTAATATTTTATGAGCACTCTAGAGATATTGTGCATTTGAAAATGATACGTATTTAAAGTGTGGTAGACATAAGCTCACCAAAGTATGTGGTTAATGTCAGATAGGGTTACTAATGTTACAGATGATCAACATGTCATTACAGCGATTGATAACATACTGATATTCCCAAGTGATTTGCGCATATGGAATGTGACCGCATGTTGTAAGAAAACTGTGTACATAGGACGCCGTTCTGAAAGAATACGAAACGTGAATACGTTTGATACATAAACCCAAGCTATTCCAGTTGCAACAGCACTGAAACACAGAGCCATGATGGTTTTCATCGGGAATAAAGAAACCTGCTCGGCTACAGCAGGCCAGGACCACCCTGAATTTCTCACTACTGTCAAAATCTACCTTTGGACTCCTTCCCCAGTAAATCTAATCTAATGCGATGAGATTTAATTCATGCAACACTAGACAATAAACATGCCATAAAACAGACATGCAGGCTAGCGTAAAAAACTCTGTCAAAACAACACATTCTGGTACACATTGTGTTTATGCCAGGAGTTTTATTGTCCTTTCTTTGTTTGACCCGATGTCTTGCCTCCATACATGCCTCCCAGGACGAGCGTCAACCAGCTGCGTGTGCAGGCAGATCATATCAACACAGGGAAACACGATCCACTGCATCAGCCTGTGTGCCACAGGCATCATAACACAGCCATGAATGGGTGGTCACATTACCCACCCCAACATAGCATACGATCCCAGGCCCAAACCCTACTGTTAAAAGCACATAACGCTCGTAGGTAACAAACCTCAGCTTTACCAAAGCCAGGGTTGTCAGGATAACCTTATATCTTCCAAGCTCTATGGTATAAGTAGGCCCAAAAAGGCTTCACAGTTACTTCAAACCGATATCATATATATGTTTGAGAATTGCTAATTTCTCCAGATCATTGAGTAATTCGTTATTTGAAAATATTTTTTCATGTACTAAGTAATTGTTTCGCATAAACAGCTTTACGAATTCGACATTTAAAATGTGCCGCCCATGATTTACAGAAATATACGTTTGTCTGATCCAAGCAGTGATCACCTCTGAAGACACTCCTATCCAATGTGGAGTTCCTCAACAGGTGTGGAGGATGCTGGGAAATGTCGACTCCCGGCAGCAACTCTGTTCTTTGAACGTGTGACCGTGTTCATTCCAGAATATCAGAGGAGCGGTGTAAAATATGGAGTGATGAAGTCATCCTCATCCATCATGCAAGACAATCTTTTATGATGAGCCTGCGAGCAAAGCCTCCATCAGGCTGTGGGAAGCGAAGCTAAAGGGGAACTGTCTAGAATCCTCCCACGTAAAACGTTTATTAGACCGAACGTCAACACTGACACAACTTGGGTCTTTCTCCCCAATACTTCCCTTGAATGACACTGGAATAGTATTAGCTAGTCCAGGTATGGTTCCGGTGGAAAGGAGAGCGCTACAAGTGTCTAAGGAGAATATGACAAGATCACAAGTAAATGAACCTGATAGACGGAACGGCAAGAACGTACAAATGTGAAATATCGTGGGGCACTCCAAATTATTTTGTACAACATTAACTGCAGAAGTCTTCTAGTCAGTCACACTTTATGCCAGTAGTACAGTACACATCTTACAGATTGCACCTTTAATTAGTACAGGGAAACTTTCTTGAGACATTTCTGCTCTTCATCTGTATCCTTTTCTCCACAGGATGTTTTGTCTTCCAAATCAGTAAAGCCAAGTTTCCGCCGTTATCAGAGACCACAGAGCAGGGCAAGTTTCTGTTGAGATCCTCAAGTCCAAGATATCCTTGTATATGCTGGCAATGTGTTCCCCAGCATTGCAGCCTTTAAACCATTTACTTGCCAGCACAACATTTTGTGTCCAATCCTGTAAGATCACAGCCTAATACTAGGACAGTCCCTTACAAAATATAGACCAATCGATTTGCCAACAGTAAAAACAGATATTATACACCCAGTGTTTTCATATCTATCCATCTATCTATCTATAAGCACTGAGCTTGTCTTATACATTAAAAGGCACACTGAACAACGTCATGTCCCAAGAAACACAACTATATAAAGAAGCCAGAGATAATGATAAGACCCATCAAATCATCTGCCACGTTGCTCCTGTGATTAGGAAGCCATCAATGACAATGTATTTTGATAATGTACGATAATGCCGTCCAAAAGAAAGGGGAGAGTTAAGTCTCTTTTGTTCTGCTACTTGGTTGTAGTATAGAAACGGACCCTCTCTGAGGGCTCTGGGTCACCTACCGGACCAAAGCCAGTATCCACCGGTTAGTTTGGTCAGACAGGCAGTTCTAGCAGCAGTCTTGGGTGTTCCAAACACAATTTCTCTATAACCTTCCTTAGATCTAGGCCTCAGACTGTTCCATCTCAGATGTCAATGGAAAATTGCTTGGACTTAATGGCCAGGTTTTTTATCTGACATGCATGGTGAAGTGTGGCACATTATATATAGACAGGTGTGCGCCAATATAAACCATGTCCAATAAAGTTAAATTGCCACAAACGAACTCCAGTCATGTTCAATAGACATCTCAATGATGATCAAAGGGGCTCTTACGCATCATGACAATGAGTCAGGATTCTTATTTCCATGCAGCATTTACATTTTTAATTCTTAAAACTGGGTTTTGAGCCCATTTACGTGCTATTTTACATAGATTGATGGGGAAAAGAGATGGGATCTGTGGTGAATTAAGTGTATATGTTAATAAAATGAGGAGAAGGTGATGGGTTCCGGTCAACACACAGCCACTTAACATCGCAGGTTCTTCAACACATTTACACCTGGATTGGCGTCTTACCCGGATGCCTTCGCAGGCTTTGGCCTTGTTGTACTCCTTGTGATTGGCTCTCTTGTCCAGTTTGGTCCAGAGGGCCTTGGCTTTCCAGTTACAGGCTGTGGCTTTCAGGCTGCTGTAGAAGTTCCTGTGGTCCAGTGGGTCCAGGTCCATCTGGCGACACAGGATGCTGAAGGCCTGCAGTGTGCCCTTGCAAGTGGACGCCTGGGCGAAGTTCTCAAAGAGCTGCCCTGCCTGGGCCGTCCTCTCATCCTCCGTTTCACCCATCTTCTTCATGGGCCTCGGTCTGTCACCCCTCGTCTGCGTTCCCTGGCACCTGAGTTACGAAGCAACAGCCATCTCAGTGGGTTCTGAAAGATAAAAATCCCCTTGAATTTTATTGAAATTTTCGTTCTCAGACTGCTGTGCTACAGTACGGACAGAAAAATGATCAAGACATTCTCTTTACTTTCAAGGGGTCTACCAAATAATTGGGGTCTACCAAATTGATCCGTGTTACATTTTCATTCATTACAACTATTACAGAAAAGTACTTCGTCAAAGTCCAAGAAAGATCATAATGACATTGTATTATTTTCTAATCAAAGCAACAACCGGTCACATTGTAGATGTGACCGGTTTTACTATCGTTTGGCAAAGGTAAAAAAAAAGAAAGAAATTCTACTCTTTGGAAAAATAAACTGTATTGAGATCAGAGGAAACCTTTCTGAGGCATTCCGTCGGTTATCTAGCACCCGGTTTTGCATAAAAATTTGCTCATAGTGTGATCCAAACCAATAAAGTAACCATAATAAGGACAGCATAGCAGAGGATCCCCCAGTGAACCCTGTTTTAGAGTCAATAAAATGCCTTGACATAGCAGAAACTGTCCCTAACATATCGGCAGTAACAATGGAATGATGGGGTTTCACAAGATTTAGTCAGCAGAGAAGATATTGGGTGTAAATAGAAGCTATAAAATCTACTGGGCGTATATAAAAGAGCATCCTAAAATGCAGAATCTAAGTCTAATGCAAATGCTGCTCCTCCTCCACTGATGTTACCAGGAAATATGATCATCTCTCCTCACATAAAAAAAAATAGCAGACACAGACAAAACGAAATCCCTCAGACATTTCCTGGTGGCTGACATTCAGTCCACTCAATTTCTGTTTCAGTGAAAAGAAAACGAGCACAGTGTAGGGAATCGTTTTTTAAATGAAGATATAAAACCACCTCCATTGCATAGTGCGAGATATTCATCAGCGCCGTGATAGCTTGAAAACAAACCCGTACTCCTCAACATTAGATCTATGGCTCACACCTGATATCCCATTACCAGATTAAATAATAGAACACCATATGCTGAGTTCCACTGGTCAGCCATTCAGTAGTTCGTTCCCTGTGCTTGTTCATTTCAAGCATCATGTTGTATCTCCTGAAAAAGTTGGGAAGTCTTAGGTGTCTAAGCACTTACAATACGCCACTGAAAGAGATTTCTCCAAATGAATCAAATCTGTAATTCATCACCCATGTATGATAAATTACCTTAATAACTTGTCTAGTCTTCGCGTCAACTGGAACTGTGTGTCAAAGGAAATTGACAAAACCACAATATCAAAGCACTATGGTCATCAGGACGTCTTCTCCTGACAGGAGAGTGCAGTTTCTATGAGGCTTGAAACAGGACACCCTTTGATATTTTGATCAGTTGAATAGCTATGGGAAACTTCACAAGTGTGTAACCTGAACAAGCGAGAAGTCTGGCGGTAGCAGCCAAGGCCTGCCAGTCTACTGCCTTTAGTGGACCATAGGGGATGTCACATCCCTTAAACCTTATTCAAGTTAAAAAGGCAGATAAAAAGTTACATCTCATCTGGCACGGAGGCTCTACCGTCGAAAGACAGCTGCTGACATGGGTTGAACACTCACGGGAGGATACAATTCAGTCAATATAAGAAATAAAGTGGAGCTCTATACGACTTGATTTACTTTCCCCTAGGGGGGTTAAAGACACAAACTACCTTACATACAGTTCATTGCCTAATCTATATATAACCAGCTGAAGCACTGTGCATTGTGGGAATATGCACAGGAAGTGCCTAGCATGTTATCGCACTCACAATCCATCTCCATTTGTAGAAAAAAAAACTTTGAGAAAAAATAACCGAAAGTTTCCACTGAACTCTATGTTTAGACATGCACACGAAGAGAATAGCTTTGGTAAATAAATCTGTCTGTCTTGGTCATTTAAATATCCTGAGGACACCATCTCAATATACTGTTACTGTCATCTGTGGTGTTGAAATGTCAACTTGTGCCAAAATGTCAATGGCAATGTTCATTGCAAATGACAATTTTAGCACAATACCATAGAATCATTGTACATTTACTGCTCACAGAATACACATCACCTATATCTTAGTCTTGAAACAATGTGCATCATGGAACCAGTGTCCAGAAATCAGTCCGATCTAGTCTTTATCAACAGGGAGCAGAACAAGAACTAGTGCCCACTTGCCCACGTGGGCAGAGGAGCAGTTAAGTCATGATCAATTTGGATCTTGCTCAGGAACATAACTGCAGGTCTTCATTATCACGGTTTCACCTGCAACTTATTGGTTGCAGGTGAAACCGTGATAATGAAGACACTTTTATGATGAATTCCAAATCTAGTATGCATAAATCAGCTGGTCAAGTCCTTCGCATTAAGACAGCTGCCCCACGGTATGACGTCAGATGTCCAGTTTTATTAAACAGTTATGGGCAGACAGAATCAAAATGGCTGATTCCTTTTGCAAAGATTGCGAGGCGTGGAAGTCCGATGTCTAGCATGACAGACGTTGGCTTTTATCTCTGCACTCCTGTATCCTTGACCTGAACTAAAGCATGCTGGGTATCTTGACAGACTCAACCCTTTAATCATTTAATAAACCAAGTTTGTCTTTATCAAACATGACTTGTGTTTAACATTTTTTTTTATATATGTACCTAAAATACCTACATTATCTGCAACACAGTATCACACTTATTCGGCACAAAAACACATAAGCACAAATAAAATCCAGCACATTCTATGTTTCTGTGCAAATGGAGGACAAGATGTAGAAATATACAGTAGGCGTATTAATGTTGCACAGTCATAGGACTCAACTTTGGGCCTTTTAGAGATGCTTAATTGTACATGTCAGGTTGCCTGATTTCACTTGCAGACGATACATATCAGCTTAACATACACAGATCTGGAAGAACTTTACTGACCACTGCAAAATTATCAGTTTTTCTGGTTTTACTATTCATAAGTATGTGTTTGAGTAGAATTACCAATTTTGTTTGATTCTATAAACTACTGACAACATTACTCCTAAATAAATATATGGTGATTTAGATTATTTATTTGTAGAAAACAACAACTGGTCAAAATAACTAAAAGAAGATGCAGTTTTCAGACCTCAAATAATACAAAGATAACAAATTCACATTCCTTTTTCAACAAAAAAATAAATAAATCGGAATATTTTTACTTAGGAAGCGTTCAGAAATCAATATTTGGTGGAATAACCCTGATTTTTTATCACAGCTTTCATGCATCTTGACATGCTTGCCACCAGTCTGTTACATTGCTGTTGGGAGACTTTATGCCACTCCTGGAACAAATAATGCAAATAGCTCAGCTTCGTTTGATGGCTTGTGACCACCAATCTTCCTTTTGATCAAATTCCAGAGGTTTTCAATCGGGTTCAGGTCTGGACACTGGGCTGGCCATGACAGGCACTTGATCTGGTTGTTCTCATTCCAAACCTTGATTGACCTGTCTGTGTGGCACAGAACATTGTCCTGCTGGAAAAACAATTTTCAGAGATCGGGAACATCTTAGAACATCACAGAACACAGGTGTTCTCCCAGGAATTGCCTTGTACTTGGCTTGATTCATGAATCCTTCACAAAGACAAATCTGCCCGATTCCAGCCTTGCTGAAGCATCCCCAGATCATCACCGATCCTCCACCAAATTTCACAGTGGGTGTGAGACACTGTGGCTTGTAGGCCTCTCCAGGTCTCCGTCTAACCATTAGATAACCAGAAGATGACCTTGCCTTGCACTTCTTTGCTTCTCATTAATGAAGGGCTTTTGTCTAGCTTTGCACGACTTCCGCCCTGCCCCTGAGAGCCTGTTTCAAACCTTCCTCACCGTACACTTCACCACAGCTTTGTAGGTCACTTGATGTCATCCTACGGTTGTTGTGTTGATGATCATCTCGGTCTGTGGAGAGTCATTTTCGCCCTCTGCCAGTCTGTAGCTGTGTTGTCCCCAATGTCTGTTGCTTGACCTTGTTCTTAAGAACCACTGTCTTCGAAATTTTCAGGATGGAAGCAACCTGATGCTCAGTGTATCCCTCTGCCAGTAAATCCATAATTGAATCCATCTTTTCCTCACTCAAAATTATTCATTTCAACTCTTTTGTCATGCTGGATAGTTCTTTTTTTTAATCAAATAACCTTTGAGGTACTACTTGCACTGTTTTACCATCCAGCTGGTCCTATTGCAATAGGATAGTGATGATCACAGCAGTGGTTTTTATACTTTTCCTCATTAAATTACATTTGGTTCAGGTAATCACCTAATCAGTGCCTCATTACGTAAAATGAGGTGTGCCTGTGTTGGCATTTAACAGACACTGGAATGGAATGGCTGCCATCAATGTAGAGATGCTGATTTAAGGAAAATTAGGAGTGGCCTCAATGTTTTCTGGAGCTGTAGAAAAGGACATACAGATATGTTCTATACAGATATTGACAGTAGAATAACAGACTTACAAGTAGCTAGAGGGTTAGGTCAGGCACTTAAAAGTAATGTCTCCATAATCTTGTTCCGGAAACAGAATTTACAAAATTACCATAATGTTTTTTTTTTTTTTTTTTAAATAGATTTGTGCATCTGTTCTGGATGGTTGAAATTTCTTTTTGTGAGGATTCTGTGATGGTGATGGTAAAAAACATGTTAAGATCTGGCTATATCACATATTAGTTCTAATTTGAAGAGAACAGAAGTGCTGTCCCTTCCAGCAGGCACAGTTAGAGACTGGGAGAGTCATGCCTTCCCAGCGTGAGACAGGAATCAAAGGGAAGCCGACAAGTGCACGGCCAGACAGACAGTGCCAGGAACACCTTAAAAAACACATCAAAGACTGACTCACTAGTTCTGAGCACCAATTCAAAAGGGACTTGACCACTACAGCCTATGGAAATGGATCTCTTTACGGTCAGGCAATGAAAATAACAATTACAATCATTCCTTTACTGGGGGAAAATCCAGCGGTCACACATGAAATGTTAAATATTTAGGCATGTCAGAGACATGATGTGGGGACACGGAATTCAAAACATTTGGCGGGTGACATCTAGGGTTTAATGTGATTCTGATTAAGCCCAGCCTTGTTTCCTCTGAGGCAGGAGACCTCCGTATATTAAATGTTATCCTACAGCCAGGTCAGTTGTGACCCTTTCCTACAGTCAGAGGAAAGAACATACTACAAAATCAACATTCAGGTCATTTGTGGGTGATAGATTAAATACATAAGGAAACACAAGTTGAGCAGTTAAAGACCACGGTACGACTAAGTCACGTTTATTTTTCATTACCTTCAACTACAGATTTGAGTTTACTTTATATTTCTTGTCTTACCGTTGGTCCAAGGATAGTTACATACAGTACGTTAGTTTTAATGACCAGGGAATGTGGGTCATCTCATTACAACACAGGCTGTAATTACATCTCTGGAGAAACATCTAGAGACCAAATCTATCCACATCAAACAAGAGAACACCCACACCCAGTCTTGGCAGAAGACACCATAAAAAGCCGGTGATTAATCACATGTTCGATATTCACCTAGTCCTTTGGTTTGAAAAGCTACAAAGTCCCAGTAGCCCACCAGGAAGGAAAAGGACGTATAGTTTACGGTTTGTCCGGTCAGATATAACACAACAGTTGGGAGGGAGGGAGCCAGCATACTAGTAATTAGTGCAAATCTACCCAGAAGGAAATCTGTTAGATTAGAGGAAGTGTGACATCATCAGCAAGCGCAGATATGGTGATTGGTTGATGTTCTGCAGCATAGGTTTCAGTATAAAACGGTACACTAAATATGCAAACACAACCAACAATATTCTGTCAATAGTAAAATGCCTATTGTGTGTGTTTTACATCATGAAAGTGATGACAGAAATGAAGAGGAACAGAGAACAGATATGCTTCTCTACCCAGGTTACTTCACTTCTCTACATTAGAAGTGCTCCATCTTGAAAACTTAACCACTGTCCTGCATACATCTTGAATATCACTACATTAATAATCAAAACAATAATTCGGCTCCGGAAAAAAAAATCAAGAGACCACTGCACCTTTTTCTTTCCTTTCCCAAAAAACAGTTGAAAAAGGAAGGTTTTGAGTGAGGAACAGAAGCATTCCATTTGAGGTGGTATCTTTATTTTAATCATTCTGTTCCTCATTCAAAACCTTCCCTTTTCAACTTTTTTGAAAGGTGAAAAAAAGTGAGTTTATTCTAACCGGGACCCTTTACACAGTTAAAAACCTCACTGGTTTCAATGTTCCCACACCATTCCACCAACTAGAACATATAAATAATTCACCAATAAACACCAATCACCACAGTAGGAGGTCTATTGCATTATTAAAACCACACCAAGCACCTCTGCTGTGGTTCCATACATACCAGTGATCGACCAAAGCCAAGCGGAGTGCGCGACTACAGTCCAGGATTTTGACCGTGGGACTGCAGGTATCAATGAGCAAGCAAATGAATGGATAGAAGAACAGTCTCAGAGTGGACGCCAACCTCAGAGGGACTTGAAGCTCAGACAAGCGGCGTTGTCTACTGCTATATGGCTGACGTTCACTAATAAGTATTTCATGTGGTGGTTCGCAATATGCGAAGTACAAGTGAACAAATAAACGCATGAGAAATCAGTCCTACTTTGAAAGGAGAAGGTCGGTCTCCGGCTCACATGCTTCTGCCCTCGTGGACCCTGGTCTCAGTCAACCTTTCCACAGTAGATGTGCCACGCTCAGACAGAAACCCACTCAGCACGCCAGTGACTTTGCTGGCTACCAGTGTATTTTTGTCTGGCCTCTGGCTGATATGCAGGCAAAGGCCTTATATGTCACTGGCTTATTCCAGGAAGTAGTGCCTGGTAGCTTGTGTAACTTTTTTTACATGCAACAAGAAGGATTATTATAAAAAGCTCACATGAAAAGGAAGAAGATTAACATCTCTCTAACGTCGGTATTCAGGCCCTTATAGAAAAATGCTTTGGTCATTGAGATGGTTCAGGATTAAATACATATTGACAGGAAGTACCACCATAGACACACACACACACTGGAGGACATACTGGTACTGTACATTAAATGCATGTTTTCCTAGAAAACGTCTGCCCGAATATGAACACTGACCTGAAATTCCTTCATGTTTCACAGTCATTTTATGGAGGCTTAAGGCTTAAGAGGGGTGCAGGTAGTGTTACTTGTGTTCCTTTATCTAAAGAGTAACAGTCCGACATTAACTGAACACATGTGCGTGGCAGATAAGCCAATGACTTGAGGAAATGTTCAGTTCTACTCATTGTCATTTGGTTTCCTAGTGCACATCCCTAAACACTCAGTCAACAAGCCTGTGTGCCACTTCAATCCTCACCACCTGCCAGCCAAGCACCTGGTCCATTCACCTCTGATCTGTCGGTTGAAGTAGGCCTATCTCTCCACCATTTCCATAGTAAACAAATAATGGTAGTCAAATCAGGCTGAGCCACAATCTTTTTTTCAAATTTGACAGTCTTGGATACAGCGTGACTAAATTGATAACCTATATATGAACTACCTTGGCTAATGGTGACGAGCCAAATTACTATACTTCTTAATTGCGCCTAAAATACTCTGTCACGCACTATATAATACACTTGACTTGGATGCCCATGTCTGTATGATTTGGTTAAAGTAGGAGTTTGTAACCAGAATGATATATAGTATTCGGAACCGATGGCGTCACCTTACAATTATATATGTTTATTAGCTAAAAATAATACGAGGAAAGGTTGGAGAAAAAAAACAGTCAATTAATGTTTAAAAGTTAGGAAAAATAATCACCAGAATACTATGCACTTTAAGATAACATTTCAGTTAAGTCTGTCGTAAATTCACGTTCAAATGAGAAACAGACTGTCATTCACTTACATACTGTATGTCTGTCAATTGAACCGCACTTCAAAATGACAGCTGTCCTAATCAAGACGGCTTGTTTTATCCACAAGGAACTTTCATGTCCAGGCGTTACAAAGTTTCCACGGAGCAATTAACTTTACTTTTCCAACTTCTGTTGAACCTATCTATCAGCTGACGATCGAAATGTTCTCACTTTTCACCGACAAACGGGAGCTGTGCATAATGCCTGGTAAGTTTAGAGGCGGTACTTCAGTGCAACGACGTCCAATAGGAAGTTTGGCATGAATTTAGAGCGTAACGTACCGCCAGACGAATCCTCCGATCAACCGTCAGCTTTTTTTAATTAGACTGTAGCTTTCAAGGTCTTCCCAAGAGACACGTTTTATCTTTCTACATGACGCTTAAATCGGAACTGATTTTGAGAAACGTCGAATGATTATTTTCAAATGTTTAACATATATCAGGTCTTGCTCGTGGGCTCATTTTTGTAACTCATTGAGCATTTGAATGGACGTGTGATGATGTTAAGAAATAGTCAGTTGGCTGTGTTGTGACAGAAGTGTTACTATTTATCACCCCCGTATTCAGATTGGAAAACAAATCTAGCTCTATCGTCATCTACATTATGTGCACGTTGCCGGTTTGTCATAGGCCTACAGAAGCACTAATGGGTTACACTAGAGGAATCGCTTTGCATACTGTGTGAGAAGCTGATATGCCTCTGGAACTCAAAAGCCATCCAAGACAGCTGTCACTGTGCAATAAAACACCCTGCAACGTGGCCAAACCTCCCTGTGTGTGTTATAGCATGCTATGTATGAAAGCCATTAAGCACAACATGGGGTCAATGGCCCTAACAGCCCTTTGTTTATGTTTAACAGTATGTTATCCCCATACTTTGTAAATACAGACCCTGTGGAAAGTTAAGATCAGGAATACAGACATTATAAAAACATGTAGGTGTGTTACACATCATTAAACAATTCTCAAATAGCAGTTTCATTTGTGTAAATGGTTTTCTTGAGTTTTTATACCAAATCCATGGCTGAACTTGACAGTGCAATCATCTCAAAAGAGAGGACTACCTTGCCATCTACAGGACTAACAACGTTAGTGCAAATCCATAAAGGCTATTATTTGCACAGCAAAGTATGCTCAACACTTCTCGGGGTTTTCGGTTATTCCTAAATAGATTTTAACCGGTGTGATGTTGTATTCTGGTTAAACCCTACAAACCTATATGATTTATACATTTTGATGACAATGAAATAATTATGAAAATAATAATAGGCAAAGTCTAGCATAAAGAAATGTAACATCTCGGGACAGTATACTCAAATAGAAATTTGAGTATTTTAGATTTTCCTTTGACTTCATGGTTTAAATGTGTCTTACTATAACATTTGGGGGTAATAAGATAAAATCAAAAGGCTTAAAGTAATTTTGAGAGGATAATAGAAACCTATGATGAATCATCATAATTAGGACATCACAAAAACAAGGTAACCATGAACATGTCACAAATAATGCAGTGCCTCTATTATCCATTGAGACATTGCTGAATTTCAGTTAATAAATATTGCGCCCTTTAGGTCAGCAGATCTTTATAGCAAAATGCACATAAACTGCTTGCCGTCTGGGGGTCAAAGATCAAGACGTCTGTCCTACAATGCACATCTCAGAATCTCCTTGAATGTTAGTACCTTATTATGCTTGCCATAGAAGGCTACCCAATGTCAATTCAGTCGTATGTAGGCCACATCCGTACCCCATTCACCACAGCTGAACAGACTGACACTAGGAACTTTGACACTATTGTTTGAACATATGATGAAATGTTGAATTTATAATTTTACCTTGTTTAATAGCCAGCTTCACCTTTAAATGACGTCTTTTCACTTTCCCCTAAACTTTCAACACTGTCACGAGTCATACATTCATTATTTTGGTATTTCAGTTGAACTTTCAATTCAATTTGACATAACCGTTACATTTTCAAAATCAGATTTATTTACAGGATAGTTTGCATTAGTTTCACTAGTTTCTAAGACCCACTGTTATTGCATAATTTTTAACTCTTAATTTGTACCAAAAAAATCCTCAGTATTTGTAAGCATCACGTTTTAATGCTGGATAAATTGTAGAAATAGGCGGGGTTTCGCCATAATGACGAACCTTTATAATCGCCATGGATCCCTTCGTCTGGTTATAATTCACATGATTCTTTTTCCGGTTTCTTTTTTTAAACCCCTCAGTTAAACTTAATATCTGCGTGCACAATGTGTGCGTCAGAGAACTAGTGCGCTGCCTGGCTCCACTGTAGCCGATTTCGCCGTGAGAATGATGCAGGTCGCGTTGCTTACTTTCTTTTTGTGTTTTGTGAAGGGAATTTCTAACCAGAAGACAATCCCGGACTCATCGGTAACTGGTGTTTTGAAGGACCATGTAGCTCGAGGACATACAACACTAAACGAAATGTTCCGAGAAGTTGAGATGTTGATGGAGGACACGCAGCATATACTGGAGGAGGCTGTGGACCAGGTACATGTTCCATAATGCCTGACGTTATAAACCACAAGGCAATTGACTATTTAAGTAGATATTTAAATCTTTATTTTCAATAGCAGACTACCTACAATGCATTTTTTAACGAGACGTTATTACACGCTTAATGTAAAGATGAATGCTATTTTCTTGTTTTATACTTGGCAAACTAGCCTGTAGTCTCCTTTTAACGTAGACGTTTTTCCCTGTATACACCAGTTACTGGAAAAAAAACAATTAGGCTACTGTACTTTAGTTAGAGTTGTTAAAGAAATGCTAATAAGCTATTAGCAGGTTACTTATTCTTTGAATTTTTCAGATTCCCAGATTATATAATACCTCCAATCTTTTTTACACAGATAGTCAATGAGAGTGCCAAATCACTGCTAAAAGTTCAAGATTTGCTTCCGAACAACCACAACGAGACCAGCACCTCTGGGGAGGATAGAAACCATACTGTTCACATAGTGGAGAGGATTGACCAGGTAGGTGCACCGCACAGGAACAACATGATGTGTGTAATGTGGAGGTCATAATGTGGTATGTTGTCTGTGTGTTTTTATATTCTAGAACACAGGTGTCGAAGTAGACGAAAGGCTGAGGGTCAGAAGGCTTTTCCTTTCTCCACATTGTACTTGATTGATTAATTGGTTAAGTTCTACCCTCACCTGGTTGTTTAGGTCTGAACTGGGAACCAATTTAAAGGAAAAATCCAAAACCAGCATACACTAGACCCTATGTGGAACCGGTTTGACAAGTGTGCTCTAGAAGAGCATCTGACAATCATGGTTGTCCTTTGGTTCTTTTGCCATTTAGATGTTCACATTTACTGACACCTGTTTCTCTTCTAGGAAACAGACCAAAAAAATGTGAAGACTCACTTCCATACACAGATTGAGATCAATGGCCAATGGAACGAAATTGATCATGTGAGTTGGTGCTTAATAATTACTTTACATGCTGCAAACGATGCAAACCCGAATAGGTGTTTTTCAGTGTCTTCAGTCTGCAACAGCTGATTGTGGAAACAATCCCATGAGAGCAGTGTATCTAGCCTAGGATGTCTGGAAATGGATGTTTGTAGATTCAGAATTTAATGTAGTGAATCAAAGCTTTAAACCACCTCAGGAAATGCTAGGCTAAGATATTAGATCATCTTCTGCGATGTGGGCGTCACCCTGCTACAGCTTTAAATGTGAAACTTGAATGTAATATACAGCTGTGCTCTGCATTTTTGTTATAATGGCATTTTAAATGTAGGTTGGAGGACTTGCCCAGCTACCGTCCTCTGTGGTACATGTGTTGCTTTACATAGTATGGAAGAAACTCCTCATCCACCACCCGTCGGCTGTCCGACGTCTCTGTGGGATGCGACATTGAAGAGCTCTGGACTATCCATCCTTTCATGATTTATTGCTCGTTTTAAAGTGCAACAAGATGCTATAAAAGTCCTACGGAAATGTAATGTGTTATTAATAATATCATTGGAGATAAGTTAAACTGTTGGACCAGTCATCTCCTGTATTGATCTGTCAGAATATTCTGGAACGGAAGTAAATTAATCTAGATTTTTTTTTGGAAGACTGTTGCGTAGTAAATTTGAGATGGAGCGTTAGGAACGTTTCTATTTGCTCTAAAAAAATAGAAAGTCCCGCTGTATAAAATCCTGCCTCCGAATGTGTCCTACCATTCCAGAAGTTCCTCTGCTCTTCAGTCTAAAAGCTCATGCAAGGGAACAGGACATTTCCAGGTGAAACAAATACCGGTGTGGTCATTGGTGAAGTCTGTTAAATGTATCAGTCAGAAACTTGGCACAGAAGCAAGATGAGAGTACTGCAAGCAGGTGTCCCAGCAGTTAAGCGCATCGAAGTGAAAGTTGGACATAATCCTGGAGCCACAACAAGGTGAAACATTTTATTTTTGTCACTGAGCGAAAAACAGTTAACCACAATAGCTAATTGTAGCATCTCCAAGCAATTTAGAAGGATCCGGTTAAATGTGGATAATCTAACTCTAAACTCAGTTGGCCTATATGTGCAAACTGACAAATGTCCCCTTTCCTTTACAGCAAACTATTATCATGAAAGAGTTTCCCACCCATGTTGTCAAACGCGACTTGTAGCATTCAACACTGGTCAATGTACCAGTCATCAACCAAGTTTAACAGTTAAAACCGAAACCAGCCACTGAATGTAGTAATTATTGACCTTAAATTCCAGGTTCACTCAGTTTCCACACAATGTTCTTTTCCATCATAGTCATTTTGTAGTTAGAATAACGACCACTCACAACAACAGGGAATGAGATCACACTATGGTAGCCAGATCCTTTAAAAGGTTGACAAAAACGAGAACACCAATATAAAGTGGCTGTTAACCCAGGTTCTTTCACTGTAAGAGGTTTTGATCTTTTTCCTTTCCTGGCACTGTTCCAGGATGTGGTTGAATTAATAGACCTGGAAAAATGCATTTAAAACCAGCCTGCTGGAAAACCCAAAATGAGTCACACTTGAACTTTATAACTTCTTAAAAACAACTTTATTTATTTTGCTGCTGTAGGCTGGTCCACATTTTATGTTGAATAATTTGTGGATGGGTAATGTTCTGCTTTGGAATAAAAGGAGGATAACTAGGCGCAATGTGATGCCTGTGAACATCTGTGATTAATCAAGCTAATTCCATGTTTATTAGGGTCAGTGAACAACATGTCTTCCCCAGTGTCTCCCAACAGTCCCACATCCTGGAGTCCTCCCATGTAGCCACTGGGGAAAATAACTGCCACGATGAAGCCTTTGCAGAGACTTTCTCATAATGTTCTCAGATGTGTGTTTTCATGCAAGTAGGGGGATTGTCTGTGATGGTTGCCAGACTTAAGTGGCTGTTAGGGACATAACCCGCCTCAGTCTAGACTAGCCCAGACTGATATGGAGACTGACGTGTGTTTGAGCCTGCCTGTTATTTAGGCCACACATCTTTATGGGTCAATGGGGTTTTAAAGAGATGGAAAAAAACACTCATAATGAACTGGGTATATGCCCACTTATTCAGTTCCCACAATGGGAGTAATTGGGCCATGACAGAGCACCTCACACATCCAACCAACGTTAAAGGATAGAAAATGCTCGGGTTTATTAATGGTAAGTGAAGCAGATAGTGTTTGTGCTGTGAAATGCTGACTTGTTTTTGCTATGAGTGGGAGTTGGCTCTTAGTCATATTTACACATACAGTTTGGGTCTCTGTCCGTAGTAACCATTTGTGGACCAACTTGGGAGCTGTGTGTTGCAGCTTAGCGCATTTGCTTTTGTAAGATTTTCCAGACTGCACATAGCAATCAGAGTAAATAAAAGTTTAGATGGCTGATGTTGATAAGAATAGTTTGAGGCTGACTGAAGAGTATGGATGTTCACATCAGTGTGGTTGCTGTTTACAGAATCACATGAACAATTTTTCTGGATTTTGGAAACGAAGCACCTCAGCCTTTCATTCCTTCTGTGCTCCACGTGTACTGACTGTACTGTAGGTCTATGCACTTCCAATGCAGCCATTTTGTGTGTACCTGTGTGAGGAGATTTGGTGTCTCTTCCACTGGTTTGTCTTGTCTTATGAATGTGATTTCTCCTAACAGGAGTGCATGATTGATGAAGACTGTGGTGAGGGCAGCTACTGCCTGTATGAGATAGTAAGTTCCAGATGCCTAGCCTGCAAAGCTGTTGATATGGTGAGACTTTTTAAACCAATAACTGATGACTATATATCAATATTTCAGTTTTTGTCATGGTTTAGTTTCTTTCCTTGCTTGTGTAACAGAATAGCTTCCTCTGTTTTCTGATGTCCCACGTGGGGGCATGAACCAACGGTCCTCTCAACACATTGACATCTGTCACCCGTGAAGTGTTATTAACATTGTATCACAAAAACAGCCGCTTTTACAGAGAGGAAAAAATTACTACTTCAATGCTGACCACTAACTGGAGAAACACATCACTTGCCACACTTGGCCCTTATCAAAAACATTTCATCTTTACTTACATGTGTTTGTTTTTAGACCTGCACTAAGGATGAAGAGTGTTGCTCCGACCAAATGTGTGTATGGGGACAGTGTACTATGAATGCCACCAAAGGAGATGAAGGCAGCATCTGTCAATACCAGAGTGACTGTAAGCCAACGCACTGCTGTGCCTTCCTCAAAGGTAGCCAGTGGTCAAAAACACACGCACACGCGCGCACACGCACACGCACGTGCACTTGATGTCCATAAATGCATCCATTGAAGAAACTGTTGAAGGAATGGTTAGGTTGTGGTGATTGCAGTTCCCCACTGTTCTGGATGCACTGGTGCCTTCACAGGTTCTAACCCTTTTGAAATATGTCTCTGATAGGTTTTTTTTTTTTTTGTAAAAAGAGAAAGCAACTAGTGAATAGTAAATATATTTGATTTAGCAGACTTGTGCTAGAACTGATTTGGTCATGTGTGCATACATACAATTGGTATGGCCCCCGTTCTCAAACCCATGATATTGGCATTGCAAGAGCAAATGCTCAACCAATAGGCTACAGACGCCTATTTCAAGCACATCAATATAAATGTTAGCCAGTTGAATCTGAAGTTAGCCTATGATTCATACCTTTTGAACAGTTCATGCTAGAGAAACGGTAATAGAACATAAACCATGATGTGGTGATTAATGATTTGCACAAATATGACCAATAGGAAAAAACAAGCTTAACTTTTATTTCACTATGTTAAAACATTTGGGTGTAATTAACGAGGTTCATTTGAAGAATGTTAAGCAACTTCTATTGTCTTCCAAATGTTGAAGAATGCCCTGTTCTCTGTGACATGCTCATCGCTCAGACCTGATTTGCTGTTATTTAATTTGAACAACTTTGCTAATTTAATCTGTTACATGGATTTATTGTCAGGGGGTATATATTTCTAGGCACACTGGTGCTGTAGTACCAAATCCAAATTCCTGTTCCAAAGAAAAATTGCATGCCTGAATTTCTAATCACTCCATGTACCAATCCGCTTTTTTCACCCAATTTACCCCTCTCACCCTTCTAATCTCCCCATTTGTTCTCTCTGCTTCTTCTCCCCTCCCACTCATCCTTGTGGTACAGAGCTGCTCTTCCCAGTGTGCCAGCCTAGGCCAGAGAAGGGAGAATTGTGCAATAGCCACCCTAATCTGCTTATGGACATGCTATCCTGGGACCTTGAGGGCCCAAGGGAAAACTGCCCATGTGCTATTGGGTTCCAATGCCAATCCAATGGGTGAAGGAATCTTTAAACCTCACAGAGTGCTGTATTTATTTGCATGTAGGTCTGGCAAATGTTTCATTTACTCAATACTTTTTTTTGTTTCAGGCGCAGACCACTCTGTGGGACCTAGAAGACAACCAGACACAGGGAAGAGGCTGACACTTTAAGAAGTTGTTTGTTTTTCAAAACATGTAATTTGGAGCTCTGGTATTAATCTGGCAGTCATGCTGGACAGACAATGGCCCAAACAAATGACAGTGAGGCTGGCAGATGTGTTCTCAGCATTAACCAACCAAACAAAGCACTTATGATGTAATTGAAATAAACATGGCAACACATTTTTCTTTTTTATTTCTTCACCTTCCAGCCATTGCAACTTATTGAGTTGTAGGGCAGTGCTAAATATAAACACTAGGTGGCAGCATTGTACACACATTGATGTCCTGTTGGACGGTTCTGCTGCCGTTTGGCAGACACTGTGGATCCTGTTGAATGTACACTGGTTAATCAGGGTTTTACACACACACACACACACAAAAATGCATGCACACCATCCACATTCTTAGGACACATTAGTGCTTCAGGGACTAATCACACTTGTAAGTCTCATCTCACGACGTTTTGCCCCACTGCCAGTTATGTTTGCCTCCAACAGTACAGAATGGATATTTCAAGGCCCCAATGCATTAGTGAGCATAGGACCAGGGTTGGATGAGTCATGGCAGTACATTGCTTTTTCACTGCATATCCGATTCTAGCCAGAATACTCTGCAGACCTAGATGCGTTATGGTAACAGACACCACTCCTCGGTGGGATTTGTGGTCAACTCCCAGCCCGTGCCTGCACGGCTCTCCATCCAGATTGTCCAGGGCCCTGTTTACACAGGCAGCCCAGTTCAGAACTTTTGCTCAATTACTGGCAAAGTAGCTGATCCGATCAGGTAAATTGGTACAAGTTAATGGAAATATTGGGCTCTGTACATGTAACACTGATTCTTCTCACATCCATTTTAGGACAGGCTTATAGATGCCTCTTCTGGGGTATCAGTGGAAATGCTTTTCCTGTTGGTATGAAGTAAAATCTTTTTTGAGTTAATTGAATGATTTGGAAGTCCTGTTAATTGGATAGGATTGTATGCATAGAAATATATCGGCTAGTCTTTCAATAGACCGAGAAATTACTGACTTGAATAGGGATTCTGTTACCATGAATTTAATCCTATTAATCAGTACGGCCTGGTTAAAGGAGTTGGGGTTTACTGAGAAAATGTATACAGTTAGATAGGGAATTCCTTTTTTAGTCTGTTTACCAAAATATATTCAAGTTACAGTTAAATAATGAATATGGGCTTAAAGTGCCGTCTCTCATCTTTAATTTAAGAGTGCTCACACTGAAATTGGAAGGATTTAGGAATTACAGCTCTTTAATATGTAGTCCCCTCTTTTTAAAGGAATCAAAAGTAATTGGACAATTGTCTCAAGCCATTTCATGGACAGGTATGGGCTATTCATTTGTAATTTCTTCATCACTTAAGCAGGTCTGGAGTTGATTCCAGACCATGCAGTCAAAGGACCTCTCAATGCAAGTGTAGCATGCCATCCTTAGGCTGCAGAAAAAAAACACCCAAGAGATAGCAGGAACATTAGGATTGAATATATCAACAGTTTGTTACATTCTGAGAAAAAATAACGCCCTGGTGAGCTCTGCAACACAAAAAAGCCTGGATGTCCACGGAAGACAACAGTGGTGGATGATCGTAGGATCCTTTCCATGGTAAAGAAATAGCCCTTAACAATATTCAGCCAAATAAAGAACACTCCAGGAGGTAGGCATATCATTATCCAACTCTACCGTAAAAAGACTTCACAAGTGCAAATACAGAGGGTTCAACACAAGGTGCAAACCGCTCATAATTCTCAAGAATAGAAAGACCAGATTAGACTAAAAAACACCTAAAAAAGCCAGCCCAGTTCTGGAACAGCATTTTTTGGATAGATGAAACTGAGGTCAACCTGTACCAGAACGATGTGAAGAAAAAAGTATGGAGAAGGTTTGGAAAGGCTCATGATCCAAAGCATACCACATCATCTGTCAAACACGGTGGAGGCAGTGTGATGGTATGGGCATGCATTGCTTCCAATGGCACTGGATCACTAGTGTTTATTGATGATGTGACAGAAGACAGAAGCAGCCAGATGAAATATGAAGTGTATAAGGATATATTGTCTGATCAGATTCAGACAAATTCAGCAAAGTTGATTGGACAGCACCTCAGTTTACCGATGGACAATGTCCCATAACAAACTGCAAAAGCAACCCAGGAGTTTTTTAAGGCCAAGAAACTTATATTCTGCAATGATCAAGTCAATCACTTGATCTCAACTCGATCCAGCATGCATTTCACTTGCTGAAGACAACTTAAGGCAGAAAGACCCACAAACAAACAAACAGAAAATGAAGACAGCTGCAGTAAAGGTCTGGTAAAGCATCATGAAGGAGGAAACCCATCATTTGATTTTCATGCGTTCCAGACTTCAAGCAATCATTGCCTGTAAAGGATTCTTGACAAATAATGTTTTTAATGAACATTTTATTTATGATTGTGTTAATTTGTCCAATTACATTTGAGCCCCAGAAATAAGGGGACTGTATATGAAAATGCTTGCATTTCCTAAATTTTTCATGTATTTTTGTTCAACCCCTTGAGTGAAAATTGTGTCAGTGTCCAAATATTTCTGGGCCTAACTGTAGGTCTTTAAAACTGCCCAGATTTTACTTGATTGGAGAATAATATTTAAAATATACAGTCTTATTTCTATTTGAAGTTGGTAACTGGCTTGGTCAGTAACACAATGAGTTTCACAATAGGAAACATTTGAAATTAATAAAATAATGCAATTATGGGAAAAGGGGGTAAAAAATTAATAATTTGGTGTGACGATCGTGGATGTTCAAACAATGGGATAATCTACCATTATCTGCATTCAGCTGAGATATTTTGTTTGATCTCAACAAAAGTGTTCTGAATATAAAATCAAAAGTGTACCTTATTAAACGATGCATTCTGGTATATTTGGACCCTGGTTGTATAAGTGTATATGAATAAAACGGGGCTCCAAAAATTGTGTACTATGTAATTCATGTGCCGCATATCTTCAAAACCACTGAGTTCGAACTTGGAATTTCATGCCTTATTGATTTATGATACTGATACTACTTGCAGATAATGTATATAAATACACTGCACAAAAAAATGACATCACACATCAAGTCTCAATGAAGGAAATATATTAAAGATCAACATTTTTACTGTACACTAACAACGGTCAGTGCAAAACAAAATGACCAAACGATTGAAGGCTGGATTCAAACTCACACCGAAAATCTAAGAAAACAATTGAAATAACAGGCTGTGGCGCTACTTGGTGGCATCACATGCGTGATGCATAACGTCCCATAGGTTCTTGATTGGATTCAGGTCTGGGGAACGTGAGGGCCAGTCAATGGCATCAATACCTTCGTCATCCAAGAACTGCATACACACTCTGGCCACATGAGGCTGGCATTGTCCTGCACCAGGAGGAACCCAGAGCTGACAGAACCAGCATAAGGACTTACGATGGGTCTGAGGATTTCATCCCGGTGTCTAACAACAGTCCGGGTTCTGTTTGCTAGCATGTGGTGGCCTGTGCGATCCTCCGAAGATATGCCTCCCCAGAACATCACTGCCCCATTGCCAAACCGGTCATGCTGGATGATGTGGCAGGCAGAATAACATTCACCACGGTGCTCAGTGTAAACCTGCTCTCATATGTGAAAAGAATGAGGTGCCAATGGCGGACCTGACAATTCTGGTGTTTTCTGGGGAATGCCAATCAAACTGCACAGTGCTGTTCTGTAAGCACAGGTCCCACAAGAGGATGTCGGGCCCTTATGCCACCCTCATGGAGTCTGTTTCTGACAGCGGTTGGCGGTAATTTTGTTGGGCTCTGGCAGTGCTCCTCCTGTTCCTCCTTGCACAAAAGATCAGATACCAGCCTTGCTGCTGGGTTGATGCCATTCTTTGGCCCTGTCCAGCTCTCGAGTAATGGCACATCTCCTGGTGTTTACTCTATGCTCTTGAGACTGTACTGGGAGACAAAGCAAGCCGTCTTGTGACGGCACGTATAGATGTGCCATCCTGGAGGAGCTGGACAACCTGTATTGGATTTGTTACAAGCACACTAGTAAAATGCAAAACTAGAGAAGAATTAGTCAGGAAGGATAAGGAGAGAGCAATTGTCTGTGGCCACCACCTGCAAAACCATTCCCTTCTTCTGGGTTGTCTTGCTGTTGCCTCTCCAGTGCACCTGTTGTGACTCTCCAGTGCACCTGTGGTAACTTTGATTCCCAATTGCTTATGCTTCCTAACTGGACAGATTGATATCCCTCAGGTTTAATTTACTTGGTGTTATACTGTGAAGATTGTGTTCCCTTAATTTTTTTGAGCAGTGTGTAACACCGTTCTTCAACTATCCTTAATGTTTAAATAAATTGTTGGTTGTTCGCAGAAGTTCCAGATTGTACCATATTTGGACTTTTCTACTGACATGTGCTCATTTTTTGTTCATAATTCAAAACATAAACTATCACAAAAAGATTGTGAACGTGACTAAAGTAAATTAAGTACTATGCCATGATAACTGTTACTTAGTACGGTTACTGACCTGACAGACACGCCGAAATGGAAACCTCAAGTTAGTGACCCAGCTAGTCCGGCTAGTCAGACCACAAAAATGTGGACACCGTTGGTTGATGTTGACGTCACATTACTAATAATAAATCGAGCTACCCGTCACATTTCCTGTTCTCCCATCCCGGAGAAATTGAGCACTTGCGGTGCTGTGGCTGCACTTGCAACCGGGAGGAGACAATTAAAGCAGGAAACCTCAGCCTCTTCAAAATTTCAGGTACATAAGTTTGTCTTTGGTTTTATTACGTTTCGCTCGCTGGAATAATCGAAATGTTCGAGAACACTGCTAATATCTAGGGTTTCCAAACGACGTGCGACAACATGCCATTGCCACGGAAGAGATGCGCAAGAGGGAGGGGTAGCTAGCTAGGTAGTTAACGCAGTTATTTCCATACAGGAAATGTAGCTAGCTAACTTCGCTGATTCGCGTCCATTAATTTCAAAGTTGTAACATCTGTGTTCAGTTAGTTTTAGATTTGCTATCAGCCATTAGCGTTGTCAGCTAGGGATTACTCACAAAAGAAGTTGGCTTTTGCTAACGCGGTAGCTGGCTAGCTAGCTACTGTACGCTAACTAGCCAAGCTTGATTTGCGCTTGTTGTGTGGTAGAAGCATACAGCCACAAGTCGTTGCCAATTCTTTCTTCAAAAGAGCTAAGCTAAGTCGACATGTAGGCTAGCTAGTGATTGATTATGAAATGATTGTAATATTCACAGTGCTTTTCCCAAATTGACCCTGTAGTTGAAGAAAAATAAGCAAGAACTGACCGCTCATGCTTTAACTAGTACGTAGTACTGTAGTTGTCAGACTTTTTATTAGGTCACAAGATCTTTAGTCTGGCAATATGACTTAACCAATTCGGCAAGCCTTTTCTGTATATTGCTCATCACTATGGACTAAAACAGTCGTTCATAATCCTGGTCCTTTGTAACCAAAATAGTGCACCCGTTTCTGCTTTGCTTCTCAATACACTTTCTCAAATAATCGCAGAAACAGCCATAAAAAAACAAGTAGATTTTTTTTTAGTCGTGTCATTCTTATGCTGTGCCTTTCCTGTAAATAACATCTTTAGTGTCATGTGGTTTCTGTAAGACTTTCAATAAACCTTGGTGTTTATAATTAATTAAGTTGTTATGGTTTTTATGAAAAAAGCTGGACATTTATGGGTGCTATTCATTGTCTCCTGAAGGACCCTGAGCCATTTATACAACTCTTAAAATCTTTGTTTATTATAGTACCAATTCAGGGAATACATTTTTACATGTAGCCCAATTTTCAGTTTCTGAGTAATCAAGATCAAGGTGGCAAGATAAAATTCCTGTGACTCTGAGGTGTGAAAACTGTCTCTCTGTACCTAAACAAGGCAGTTAACCCTAAGCATCCAGGTCATTGCTGTAATTTAAGCACAAGTTGTGAGCAAATGTAACCGAGTAAAATAGGGGTAACATGTTTATTTTAAGCCAATGTAAATCAAAAATACGATTGCTGGTCTATGGCATTTGATCCCACTGTTTTGCTCTTGACCAGTTAGAATAATTGCCATGTTAGGCTCTTGTATAAATCATGTCTCAGCTTGTCTATCTGGGTGTGTAAGCTCCATCAAGGTAGTGTCTATATGTTTAGGCTACAGTGTTGTTAGTGTGGCTTGGGTGGGGGCCTGAACACAGTAGCTCTCCTTAAGGATGGCTGGGCGTCTTCAATAGACGATTCAATAGTATGAACAAATACTGTTCTAACAACTTGGAAAAGTGCGTCCAGGGCACTAACAGATGTGCAATGATACGGGGCGGGTAAACAAAGTAGAATAATTGAATTCATTCCTACTCTCCACTGCTATAGAGGAAAAAGTAGCTGTAAAGCTCTCTGAACCAAGTCAAGCACCAGAAACTTAATCGTATAACGTTGCAATGAATGTATCTGTAGGTATCAAGACATGTTGTATTGCACTGCTCATTGATTGGTAGGAGGGGCGTGTTTGTAGTGGTAGGAGGGGCGTGTTTGTAGTGGTAGGAGGGGCGTGTTTGTAGTGGTAGGAGGGGCGTGTTTGTAGTGGTAGGAGGGGCGTGTTTGTAGTGGTAGGAGGGGCGTGTTTGTAGTGGTAGGAGGGGCGTGTTTGTAGTGGTAGGAGGCTATTCATGGAACCGCCTGGGTTGTTTTCATTCTGCGTTATAACTGGATTGCAGAATGATTTTGTTTTGTTTCGCATAATATGTGGTAACTACCAGTAGCCTATATTTAAACATTTGGTGGCCCAATTCTGGGACACTATGATGCGTGCCGCTCCACTTCAGGGAGATGACAGGGGGAGGTTATGCAAGTCATGCTGGGAACTCGTGGCCCACATGCGTGCACCTGCTCACTCCGTTTGTGACACAATGTCACTATGATCTTAAAACCTGCGGCGGGAATTCGCTGAATTCTTAGCATATTTTTGTGATTGCAGTAACAGTGTGACTACAGCCGACTGTATAATTTGGCCACACTGACATCTGCCACATGAGTAACAGACAAACACGGATTCCGCCCATTTCAGCTCTGAGGCCCTAGTTACACCATCTATGCATTCTGGTTTGTGGTTGTCAATGAGAAATGGGTGAAAGTAAAACCATGATCTGGTAAAAGAACTGAGTGTGCCTTCCAAACCACTTCTACGGAAGTGTCATGGTTCAGTCTCAAGTTTTTTTAGTCCTTTGTATCTGCATTGTTAAAATAAAGCAAGTACCTTTATTTATTAATCTGCCCTATTCATTGCATGTTAAAAATCTCCATATGTGGGCCTACTACTGTTGAAAACCAGTAAAACTAGTTTAAATGTGCAGGTAAACTTCAGCATTGAATACAGTAACAATCAGTGTGTTTATGTACATGGGTTACTATCAGAGTCTGTTGAAATAAGATAACAAAGACCTTGTCATGAATCATTAACTAGAGTATCTTTTTGAATGGTGTGTTGTATAAACAGTAGTGTGCCATCCACCCGGCCATATCTCATACAGATAAGTCTAAACTAGTGAAGGTGGACATATTCAAATTCTTGAATTTCAAGTTGCTCCAACATTTCAGTGTGCCCAAATTTAGTTAACCTCTGGTTTGTGGTGAAATCAGGCATGGGGGGAAAAAGCATTGCCTGCGTTCCCTGTGTAGAATATTTTTTTTTATACCCTCACAGCTTTATTTGAGGCCTCGCTCATGAGCTCCATCAACCGATAGGAGTTGACACTGTAAATGTAAACGTTTTGCTAACTCTGTTCTTTTTTGGTAGGATCAGTTACCAGAAAATATTTCGGAAACTCTGTTTGTACCATGACAGTACTGACTCCACATCCCCAACTTATTGCATGTATGACACTTAGCAAATATTGGGTCCTGTCAACCTAACTGATAGTTATTTTGTGGTTGGGTAATTAAAAAATAAATAAATTAGCAAATCAAGATTTTCGTGAGCTGAAATGTTTGTCCTTGGAATTTTTGTGACCGTGCTCCCAAGATGTAACTAAAGGTTGTACCGTTAAATATTTAGTTCCACTTTAGAGCCCTGGATGCAAGTGATTTGGCCTTTTGGCGGTACCTATGGATTGATGACAGTTTTTGCCTGAATGTGGTTGTTTAAAATGTCTATGCTGAAATTCCTTCATACTACTGTAGTAGGATCTTCAGTAACTAGAGTAACAAAGATATAACCTTTCATGCTAGTTAGCTGTTCAGATAATAATGATGATGTAATCCTTCTAAAGGTGGAGTTATTGTGGTGGTTTGGAAGACTGGGACAAGATGGTATCTATTCCTGAGTACTACGAGGGGAAGAATGTGCTCATCACCGGGGCAACAGGCTTCATGGGAAAGGTTCTGCTGGAGAAGCTGCTCCGGTCCTGCCCCGGAGTCAAAGCTGTGTATGTCCTGGTCCGGCAGAAATCGGGGCACACTCCCCAGGCCCGCATTGCAGATATGATCAACTGTAAGGTGAGTGGAGCTGTAGAAGGGCGAAGCTTCTATGGTGTGGCAGCCAAAAGAGGATCTCTGTTGGCCATTTTGGGTGGTGGATCTTTAGTTTGAGGATCTGCTTGATCCTATAGACCTGGGCTCTGTTTATACATGCAGCCCAATTCTGTCCAGGATTTTTATTTTTCTAAGATACCCATCCACACATTCCCCATCTGATCCAGCTGGTGACCGTGTCAGAATTGGGCTGCCTGTCAACTTCCAGCTGCGATGGTCCCACAGCCCTCTCCCCAATGTCAATTGGGCAAGACCGACCTGTTATATAGGCCAGGTCTAACACAAAGAATTGGGTGCTTTTCAAACTAAAATGCATCCCCTCAACACATTGTCTTCATGAAACATTATTCTGTCTTGTAGCTTTTTGAGCGACTTCGTGACGAGCAGCCAGACTTTGCTAGAAAGATAGTGCCTGTGGACAGTGATCTCACCCTTCCGGAGCTCGACCTGAGCAAGGAGGACCAGGAAATCCTTGCCGACTGCATCAACATAGTCTTTCACTGTGCTGCGACCATCCGATTCAACGAGCCTCTCAAGTGAGCCCTCTACTGGTTCCCCAGAACTTTGCTCAACGATGCCCCATGTTCATATTTATCTACGGCGGATCTTGACTTGTCATGCTCTCCTCCAGTGCCGAGTTTTCTCTCCTCCATGCAAAGTTTTGTCTGTTGTTCTAGACGTAACTCTTTGTGTGCTCGTCCATAGGGCTGTAAACGTGTGTTCTCTGGGATAATCGACTGTTCTGAGATGTTTTGTTCTTCCTCCCTCTCAGAGATGCTATGCAGCTTAATGTCTTAGCCACCCAGAAGATGGTGGCTCTGGCCCATAGCATGAAGCACTTGGAGGTGTTCCTTCACGTGTCTACAGCCTATGCAAACTGTGACCGGACACTCATTGAGGAAGTTGTGTATCCACCTCCTGTTGACTACAAGAAGCTCATTGCCAGCTTGGAGTGAGTAGTGTGTTTTGCAGATTATTTGGCATATTTATAAAAAAAACTCTTCTAGCTTTCAGTCAGGCACATTCTTCTCCCCGTTTGAGGCTGAACGGTGATCGGTATTTTGCGGTGTACACATTTTTGCAGTTGTATGATTCTGTGTGTGGCTTTAACACAACTGCGTCTATGACCTCAAATGTCCCTGATATGTTGGACTGTTGTTGGTTTTATGGTTGTTACCATTTAACAGTATAGAATCAAGACTAGAAATTGATAGCGCTTGAGATGATCACAGAATCAACAATGTCAATTATTTTTGTTCACAGCAATTTGGCCAGCTAAACCAACTTTGCAGTTTTGGGGGAAGTGTTTTTGTCTGTCCAGAGCCCTTCTCATTATCTACAGGCTACTCATGGTGTGTTGGGTCACAATCGGGTCTTGGTGGGCCCTGTTAAAATGCGAAGCCAATGAAGATGAATATAAATAATACTTCTAGATGAGGTTAAAGTAACCCACGTTCTTATTGGAAATGGAAATAATTAGATTTTCTGTTGTCAGTTTTGACTTGTAAACCCTAACATGAATTCAAGTGGCACTGTTGGGCATCTTCCCTCTAAACAGTAACACCACCTGTCTCCTCTTTGGCATCAGTTAGTGTCTGAGACCGGGATGGTATGATCTAGTCGGGGGTTTCAGGTGGGTTGGATAGTACTGTGTGTCTAAAGCAAGTATAAGGAGATTGCAAACTAATAGATGGACCAGCTAGAAAGTTTAAATGGGGATTCCACTAGTGACTGTTTACGCTTTGGGAAACTAACTATTAAATGGGGCTTGACTGCCCTTGAAGGGGATTGGCCGGGGCACACGTCCGCTGTAATCACAACCAATTGCGAAAGTGTTCAATTCATGTAGAAATGTTCCTCCCTGAGTATTGCAAAAGGGAACATGTGAAATCTCCAAGATGTACATGGGTTGGAGAACTGCCTTTACCATCTCTCGAGCAGATATCCTTGTACATGAGCTTCGGTGCAGATAATTGTCCCTTTGCTGTTAAGGTTGTCTTGAATGTGTCCTGGTGTTTGTCAGGTGGATGGACGACAAGCTGGTCTCGGCCATGACCCCGGGGCTCATCGGAAAGAGGCCCAACACGTACACATACACCAAGGCCATGGCTGAGCACCTGGTCCAGCAGGAGTGTGGAAACCTCAACGTGGCCATCATCAGACCTTCCATAGTAGGGGCCAGTTGGAAGGAGCCCTTCCCAGTAAGACCACCATGCTCTCAGCTAGCCTTCTTCCAATCCCCCTTCATGGTATCCTTGGGAAATTCTCTGTGCTGACCATAACCCTGTTTTCACTCTTCTTAGGGCTGGATTGATAATTTCAATGGACCTAGTGGAATATTCATTGCGGTAAGTGCTTTGGTGAAATCTTCTCTGAGGCCTTCTGAAACCAGAAGTGATGCGTTCACGACCATGTCGCTGGCTTTGACGGCTTTGCCGTGCCTGGTAATAAGCCGTGCCCGTCTGCCCGGTTTAGGCTGGCAAGGGGATTCTGCGCACCATGAGGGCGTCCAACAACGCTGTGGCTGACCTGGTGCCGGTGGACGTGGTCATCAACACCACGCTGGCAGCGGCCTGGCACTCCGGCTCCCAGAGACACACCAGGTGAGCCTGAAACGTTTACACTCCGATACGTCCTGAACGCGGCCGACTCCGTGTCACGGCCAGATGAGCAGGCGAGCGCCGCTGGCCTCGCCGTCACTGCGACAGAATTGGATGCATTTGGCAGACCCAAATCCAGCTGGCCGTGGTGGAGATGGACGGCCGATGATGTGACTGAAATGTGTTTTGTCCCGTCTTGTCTCCGCAGGCCAAGGAGCATTCTGGTGTATAACTGCACCACGGGCGGCATCAACCCGTTCCACTGGGGGGAAGTTGGTATGAAGCTCATCTTCCAAATACACAAAGGCTGCGTTTGTTCTCGGGACGGCCGTTGAGAATTTGATTATCGTACTTCAGGCCATTCTTTATCGCTAGTGATTGTGTGCAGGTTTGGTTTATTCCTGCGCTCGTCAGGCTCTTGCCTCCGTTTAAATGACCTATGCTGGATTTGGCTCCAGTTTTTGTAGTCTCCGAATGCTATATGTCTGGGAAGGATCAACATTGTGCCAATGCTTAAAGATACCAGGTGAAATTACAAATGCCCGGTATGTTTTACAGAGAATGTTTAACTGGATCTCTGTATTTTATCTGTTTTATTTAGTGTACTGAAATGAAATGGGATTAATGCCGTGCCAGTTTCACAGTTCATTTTAAGGTGCTAACCTGATAGTGAATGTCAATATACAGTTTGTTAGTCATTTACCGTAGATATTTCCAGTGCTTCTGTCCCTTCATTTGAACTTACAGCAACATCTAGGATTCACAACGCTCCTTTAGACGCTGTCCAAACCAAACATCTGGCTTTGTTTTTGCTTTGTTTTCCGCTTTGCTACTTAGTATCTTTCCACTGTGGAGAAATGAGTCACTGTGCCACTGTTGAACCCACCTACCTTTTGTCTCTTAGAGTACCATGTAATATCCACTTTCAAGAGGAACCCCCTCGAGCAGGCCTTCAGACGGCCCAATGTTAATCTCACAACCAATCACCTTATCAATCAGTACTGGATCGCTGTAAGCCACAAGGCACCAGCCTTCCTTTATGATCTCTGCCTCAGGATGACAGGAAGAGAGCCCAGGTAAATGACGCCCTGCTCGGTCAGTGTCCCTCCGCTAACCCCCCCCCGCCACCACACACACACACACACGTTCTCGCTCAGTGTAGCCCAGTGTGTACCGCACCTGTGATGTGATGCTTCTGTCATGTGTTACGGGCGCTGAGGGTGCATAAGCCACCCGCTTGTCTACAACCCCTCCCCCCCGCTGCTGGGTTCTGCACTCTCGCCCCGCCCCCCTCTGTGTTACCTCCATGTCTCCTGGCATTGAATGTCCTTGACGAAGGGCTCCTCCCTCCTGTGATGTCGTGTTCTCTCTGCAGAGTACTGTGTAAACACCGTCTTCAAGACCAACCCCTTAGAGCAAGCTTTCAGGCGCCCCAATGTTAACCTGCGCTCCAACCCCTTTACCAATCAGTACTGGACCGCAGTGAGTCACACTCTGCCCGCCCTGCTCTATGACTGGTACCTCAGGGCCACGGGTCGGGAGCCCCGGTAAGGTATACTCCAGTGCCCGCGCCCTCTCAACCCCCTCTCCGCTCCACCATGGGGTGCTGGTCGTGGGGCATGGTGGGTGGGGAGGAAGCAACGCCCGGCTGTTTGCTCCACTAGATGGCGTCGGACTCGGCTGGCCGTTGGGCTATTGTGTGATCGTGACCAGCATGGGTTCCTGTCAAACGCATGCCGAAAGAACGTGGTTTTTTTTTGGTTTTATTTTGTCCCGCCCTCTGTGTTTTAGACCCTTATCGCCTGGTACTGCATTTGTCGTTTGTGACGCAGTTCGAGTCATTTGGCTCCAAGCAGGTGCAGAATGGGTCCATTTAACTTTCATTTTTGTGTATCTGAGCCATGCCATTAAGTATTCTTGATGGATCTCCGTAATCGGTCTTCATCCTTGTTCTTCATTCTTCAGTAATCCACCAAACTGGGAGAAACTAGGGAACCAGTTGAGAATAACATCAGGTACCAGACATGTCTCTTCATTGGCCCATCAACATTTCTACTCTAAGTTGTCTGATTTGTTTTCCTTTGCTTTGTGGGCTAAATTAAATGCACTGGCATCTGTTTATATTACTTATGTTTGCCGGTGGGATAGGATTTAGTTGCCTAGAAATAATTCATAGAATTGACTTGAGTGGGATCCTGTTTTATTCTGTTTCTATGCTTTTTGTTCTGTTTAATGTTTATAAAGTGGGTTTTTACTGTCATTGATTTGGCTTTGTGACTGTATCAGTGAGTTTCTGGGTGAGCCTGCTTTCGGGCCGTCTACTGGCCTTGTTAAGAATCCAGGCAAAGGTTCAATGTTCAAAGAGTTTGTTTGGTATCTGATGTTTACGGTCTTAATCCCCAAAGGTTGATATTAAAACAAACATTTCAGCAATGTTAAACATTTTGGTTTATCTGTAAAAGAATTTGACTTTTGTTGTCGGTCTGAAATGTTTTGGTTTAGTATACAACACAGATTGTGACAGTTGAGCAAATATATGGTGGGGGTTACTGGGAAGTAATCTAAAGTCTTTTTAAAATAGTCCCCATGCATGTTTGATTATCTGCCTATTGGTTTACTTATTTTATGGAGGGCATCTGAGCTATGATAAGAAGCATGTTGGCTTTTGGAGCAATTTGGCATGGCCATTAATCCTCAAACAAGTTTGTTCATTGGCATTTTAAACTACAATTAGAGTTCTTCCTAAAAACCGTCATTTAATCTGTGCACGTTTTTAAAACCTTGAGCTTTTGTCAATCAGACATGCTCAAATGCCCTCCTAGATTGTACCAGCCCTCTATGCATACATTCTGTGTGTCCAGTAAAGGTCTTTGTGATCAACCCGAAGCTTAATGCTCCAGAACCAATCGGGTCTGAGTGGGGAAAATAATTCAGATTTGTCTAATCGGATCTAAACATGGGCCTGTTGTGGTATAGGTCAGGTGTTCATTTGAGTGGGTGTCTGACTGGTCTCGTCTGTCTAGCTCCTTGTTCCCATCGGAGGGAAAACCAATAATACCGGGTTTCTTCAGAACCAATGTCCTTGAGTCTAGGTCAAACCATTTGGACTGAAGACCAGTCAATGTCGACAATTAAGACTCAAAGGGATTTGGCCTTCAATTCTAGAATTTGAAAACACCTGGCTTCTGTTAATCTATTTTCAACCGGATTGTTGGGATCCTGTGGTATAGAGGACACTTTTATACCACAGGTAGGACATTGGTTCTTACCTCTTATGGTCTTGGAAAGCAGTTGATGGCCACAGTAGACCGGGGTGGTTTGGCCTCGGTACCTCTGTTTCAAATTGGCCACGTTCTCCAAACCCGATGCCTTGTCAGTTAAATATAGATACCTGCACTTCATTTAGAGCTGTGAAATGAGCTGTGGTCAGATGTTTCAATCTGTGGGACATACCCAAAATGTTTTTAAAACCATGGGCACCATTTGGCTTGACCAGGACATTTTCCCCAGTAACAAAGACCCATATGTAAGTACGGAACGCTAGTCTGGTTCCATCCTGTCTGCTTTGCAGACCTCCAATCCCCCACCCCTGTCCCGCTCCACATTTTCAGCAGACTCCACGGAGTTCGGGTCAGATATGGCGCCATGGTTCTGCACTGCGCTCCCACCTCAGTGTTTGGTTGCCACAAACGTATTAAAACCTTTGTTGCAAACAGCATGTCGCTGTAAGCGCTGCGCCGTCTCCCATGATACTGCCCTAATGCCACCTCTTGCCTGTTCCCATGCCGACGCCAGGATGATGAAGACCATCACGCGGCTGCATAAGGCCATGATGGTCCTGGAGTACTTCACCAGCCACTCATGGGTGTGGAACACGGACAACGTCACCATGCTCATGAACCAGATGGATGCCGACGACAAGAGGGTATGCTCGAAATCCATTGGTCGGGTCTGACCCAGGCAACACGAGAAGGTCTATGGCAGCTGGGCTTGGTCCCGGCTTGACTTACAACAGACAGGGTTTTATACAGTAGGACTTTAAGACTGACTCAAGGCATTGGCCTCTTTCAGCAGTATAATGTGCCCTACCACAAAGCATGAAACCCATACTTCTGTATACTGAAGTGTGCTTGTAAATGTGGTTCTTGATGGACAGGAATATTCAATGGATGTATTGAATGGATTTTACGGAGGTCTATCGGATAATAGTATGTTGTTCTGAGAGATTCATAGTTGGTAGGATCTTAATCAAAATGATTGACTGCTGCAATCTGTGCGGAAGTTGCTTTCACCAAGTATTTATTTGGAGTTGCAAAGATGTCTCTTTACATCTTCTGTTTTATTTACTGAACCTGCTCCAAAGTATACATCATCTCTATGTTAGTTGTCAATGTAGGTGAAGTAAAAGCCGTTAGTGTATATTTTTAAGAGCAATGTGAACAGTGTGAGGGTTGTGTAATCTTTCTGTAGGAAATGTACAGGACCCAATAGTCAAGTGGCAGACTTGCTATTGAACGAATGTTTGCGTTGTACTTGGTGAACAATTGAATAATTCAGCTTGGTTTTGAATGGAGTCATTGTGTTGGTTAGTCAGGGCCTGGCAGAAATTGTTGATTTAACTCTTCGTAACTAGCATTGTGCGTGGTAGTGTGGTGAAATTCCTCTTCTGGTATATTCCACATTTTGAACTAACTGTATATATTAACGTTTTTTCAGTTTTTCCGTTATTTTCACTAAAAGGCACACATTTAAGGAATACAAGGAATGGTGACTTTTCAGGAGTTAGGCCAAATGTCAGACTCAAACTTCAGAACCCTATAATTGAAGGTCTTCAGATGGAACATATTATTTTGTAAGCTTATAACATTTCATCAAGTAAATTCACAATATTGTTCATGCAAAAAACATGTAATAGTGAAGGGAACACCAGAAATTTGCTTTAGCCAAATTCTAGTATTTCTTTGCCATTGTGGTCTTCCTGAAGCCGACATTTCTGTAATGCTGTAGGTTTTTATGACAACGCTAATATCGTTGTTCTAGATTAATGCCACTGAATGGACAGCATGGGCAAATCCTGTTGATACCATCCATCTCGCCAACCCCTAATATTGTACTATGTGAATGCTTCATTATAACATTTATGTTAACGTTTACCTCATGTATGGAAATGTTGCTCATATACATTGATTTCTGTGCTCCTGGTGAATTTTTTTCAGACTTTCAACTTTGATGTGCGCCAGCTGAACTGGGCCGAGTACATGGAGAATTATTGTATGGGAACAAAGAAGTATGTTCTGAACGAGACGGAGTCGGGCCTCCCGGCTGCACGCAAACACCTCAACAAGTAAGACAAACGTCCCTTGCTGTCATGGGAACTGTTTCTCTTCCTGGGGAAAATGTCTACTTCATATAGCAAAAGTAATGGCTTTGTGTGGTATATATAATACTTTATGTATCTATATTTTAAGAAAGCCTTTGGTCTAAGATCGTTCATTTCTAACTGTATCAAATGGTTAAATCTATATAACAAACATCAGGCGACGATTTATTTAAAGTCCAATTCATCCGACATTGTGTTCCAGCAGATTTTCCTAGATGGCCACCTAAGGAGATTTGCCTCTTCACACGCAGGCTTCCCAGAAAAGGCTTTCTTCAGATAACTCTCTTCAGATGACAGTTCCTATTCAGTATGTAAAATAAACATCTAATCCGTCTGCCTTTCAGGTTGAGGAACATTCGCTACACTTTCAACACAGTGCTGGTGGTGTTCATCTGGCGTGTTTTCATTGCCCGCTCCCAGATGGCCAGGAACATCTGGTACTTTGTGGTCAGCCTCTGCTTCAAGTTCCTGTCCTACTTCCGAGCGTCCAGCACCATGAAATACTGAGGCCACCTGGTCACCCTGACCCCATCTGCCCGAGTCAACTGAGCAACCCCGGTCCGGTCCGCCCTCACTCCCTTTGTCCTGGCCCGCCTTCAGATACTGTAGCTATGCATTTAACAAAGCTCTGCAAACCCCTGGACTATTTCTGGCCACCCAAGGGCGTGACATACCATTAAGTCACTGTATGTCCCCTTCTGTTTGCAGTGAGTCTCCTGGTGTGTGTGTGTGTGTGTGTGTGTGTGTGTGTGTGTGTGGGGGGGGGGGGTTGCACTGCTTTCAACTGTGATGTAATAAGCATGAATCTAACCAGACTCAAGATCCTTTTAATGCTCCCTTACGCAGTGATCGTCAGACAGACCGTCGTGGTTAATGCCGAGGTTGGCTGTCATTGCTGGCTGTCATGGTTTTGGAGCCCCTGAGGGTGGTCGGGCTGTGGTGATGAATAACAGTTTACATTTTATGACTTGACTTGGGCTGAAGGTAGCTGTGCTATTTAGCTGATGGCATTGACTAACTCCCAATGACATGGTCAAGCACAAGGTAGGTGGCTGGTGAAGAGGTGGCTTGTTTGGAGCCTGAAAGGTCAGTGTACTGTATCTGGCATCGTCTGACCTAGCAAAGATCCTTATTTTTCTTTCTTTTTTTTTGCAATTTGTTCGCTTTGTTTTGCATTTAAGCCATTTCTAACTGGACTGTCTTGCTGCTGTTTCTGGCCTGAGTAGCTTTCATCTCATGTAGCCCAGAACAGGTAACTGCTCCAAGGGCTTGATGTTGGGGTTCTTTACACTGGTTTCACTGAACGGCTTTTAGGTTAGCGCAGCTCTGTCTGTTACGGTGGTTTCCCATATTGGTCGACGTCATAGACAAAATGATCAGAGTGTTTAATTGGAGCTTTGTATTCTGCTTTTGCGTCACATTATTTTGTCTGTTGTCTAGTTATGGGAAATGCACAGGAGCGACGTCTCCTTCCCATCGCAACACTTTGTCTTGCCATAACGTAACACTTTAAGGTGGTTCCTGTTTTCCTAGGTGGGTTATACACTTAGGATTTATTTTTTTCTATTGGAATTGTCAAAGATTGTCAGTGCATTTTTCTGTGGTTGTATGTTGTCTGACTTGCATTGGGAGTGTCCATTTTGCCATATTGTTACTTATACCTACATTGGTGTTTGGCCTGATTGTAGGGAGGTCTTCATCAGTTTTTCATTATACATTGGAAATATGAACTTTGTGTGAACTGTGCCTGAACTTGTCTATAACAATGTAAAATAGCAGTCAGATCTGATATCTTTAGATAGACAAACATTTAAATCTTACTTACAGAGTGTTTTATGCTATTAAAGTGAACGGCCACATTGCTTTTTTTTATTCACTAAAGCTTGGAAACCAATTCAACTGAACCAGCTTAAAGGACAAGTTGACTTTACAGTCATATGGCATACAGGCTGAAAATACCACCGAAAGGCACTTAAATGAGAAGTGACTAACTATAGCACATCTGATTATCCTCTACTGCGCTGTTTGACTTGTGAATAACATCGGTTCTGAACTCTGAGCGCCACGCACAAGTGGCCAACCTTCCTTTGTCAATTGAACAGGGTTTGGAAAGAAATAATTTTGAAAGATGAGTTGTCGAGGGTTATGCATTAGCTGTAAGGCATGTGGGTGTGGTATAGCCAATATACCATGCCTAAGAGCTGTTCTTAGATATGGTGTTTTGCAATGTTCCTGGATATAGCGCTAGTATTGGCAATATTCAACTAACTCCGAAGATTCCTTGCTATACTGAAGCACGTACGCAATTATTACAGTAAAACGTTGTCATGTTTGCGGCACATGGTGTCATACCACAGCTTTCAGATAATCAGGGTTTGTACTGGATGGAATGTTGCCGTCTGACCCAGACCTGCTATTACGCTATCAGCTAGAATTTTCTGCTAGCCACCAATAAACGAATTAATGAATATACACTGATGTTTCATGGTTGTATTCACAAACTGGGGGTGACTTTGTTTTTTAAACCTCTTACCTATATCTCCTTGCACACCATCATTTTCATATTTTCTAGGCTGAATAGCCTGAAGAAGCAGGCTGAATCTCACTGGGTTTTAGACCTGGTTACAGATTATTTTTTTATCAGTCTTTTTTTCTTTGTACTCACAAATCAGCTAAATTTGCTTTGTTTTCCTTATGGATCTGTTGGAAAAAAAGTTTTCCCCACCTTGTATAATCGGGGACTCGTTATGAATTGAATATCAGTTGGGAGATTGCCTGTAATCCCACTTAAATTGCATCCATGTCCTGGTTGAAAAGAGTCAACCTGTCCTTTAAGCTGCTGTATACCATCTTACTGGGCAACAGGTAAATCAGTGTTTCCATGTTCTTTCAATATGCGGTTTGATTAAGTTGAATCAAGGTGGAAAACCATTTAGTCAACTTCAGAATTTAGTCTGATTGTTTTTTCACCCAACTTTAAACCTAAATCCAATGACATGTTGCTTTTTAGTTGATTTCACTTTGGTTGACAAACAAATGTCAATCAAAACTAGATGTTGAGCTGGTGTCTGTGCCCAATGGGATGTAACTTTACATGTGACTTACTGCATCATGTTAAAGCTGTCAATTCTGTGTCAGTTGTTTCATGTGTAACATTTTTCTATGAATGTAATAGTTTACACAGCCTGACTCTTTGCACAGCTTACTTTAAAGCAACCTATGATTCCTGGATCCAAGGTACAGTAACTCTGTAGTTGCTTGTATGGAACATTAAATAAGTTGTCATGTTGGTGGTGAACTGTTTTGATCGCAACCTTTATTTTGAAGGGGTCCTTGTTTTCTCTTTTGCTTTTGTAATCATGTTCCTTTTGTTTGAAGGGTTTTGTTTGTCTTTCTAGTATGTGGCTTTGCCATTTGGCTTTCTGTAGTATTTACATTTGTTTAACAAAAGCAATGGAAAAGCGAATTCAGGGTTTCCTATTTCTTGCCAGTAATGAAGTAAGCTAAGGATCGTATAACTGGATCTAATGGTCTTCTATTCAAAGGGCATTGCACATGTAACATTTTACTGCATAATATCACGAGGCCCACGTGCACAGAATTGGATTCAGTTGAACATATTTTTCTTGCCTTTTGTTTGCCCCTTTTTGTAATTTGTTTCCTTTTGTATGTTTTCCCTAAAAAGAACTGTCCTATAACCATTGGGTTCTTTGCCATGTCCACACTGAATAAATGCTTGGGATTATGTGTTGTTTTCAGAGGGTTCAAACTTTTCTTTCCCCACAGTCAATGTAATGTTTTTTATTTTTATCAATGGGTGCCTTTTGTTTGTAAACCAAAAAGAAGGAATAAACTCTTAAATCCTCATTGAATTCAGTATTTTGTTTCAGATAAGCATTTTATACATTGGGGAGAACAAGTATTTGATACACTGCTGATTTTGCAGGTTTTCCTACTTGCAAAGCATGTAGAGGTCTGTCATAGGTACACTTCAACTGTGAGAGATGGAATCAAAAATCCAGAAAATCATATTTTATGATTTTTAAATAATACAGTTGCATTTTATTGCATGACAATTTTCACACCGGTTTAAAATACTTAATGCAAATTATTTGTATTAAAAAATACAATGTTCAATTAGGTCTCAAACAAAATATAAAGATCAAAATCTTAACTGTAAATTGTCATTTGTTGAACAAAATTATGTAACAATGAACAGTGGAAACCAAAATCACCAACCGATTAAGGGCAGGATTTAAACTCCCAATGAAAATCACAAGTAAACAACTGAAATCAGGCTGTTCCCACTTGTGTGAATGTCATCACGTTGCACACCATAAACATGCCACCAGTGGCCCGCTGGAGGTCATTTTGTAGGGCTCTGGCAGTGTTCCTCCTGTTCCTCCTCGCACTGAGGAGCGGATACGTACCAGTCCTGCTGCTGGGTTGATGCCCTTCTACGATCCTGTCCAGCTCACCTCATGCAAAGGTCCATCTCCTTTTATCTCCTACATGCTCTTGAGAATACTGGGTGACACAGCAAACCTGTCGACGGCGTGTATGGATGTGCCATCCTGAAGTAGCTGGACTACCTGTGCAAACTGAATGGGCTGCAGGTACCCCCTCGTTAACAGTAGTGTCAAGCACACTAGTAAAACGCAACACTAAAGAATCAATCAGGAAGGAGGGAGCAATTCTTTGTGGCCACCACCTGCACAATCATTTTCTTTTGGGGGTTGTCTTGCTTTTGCCTCTACAGTGCACCTGTTGTTACTTTCATTTGTACCAAAACAGGTGACATTGATTCACAATCGCTTATGCTTCCTAACTGGACAGATTGAATCCCTGATGTCTAATTGACATGGTGTTATGCTCTGATGATTACATGTATGTTTTTTTTTCTGAATCTGTTCAGATGCTTAATTAAGCTTAAATATAGCCTGCTGAGGTTTGTTCCCCCTAGTGAATCAAACGTGTTTTTCATCTGGCCTTCTGGCTGTGCCAATTAATTTGTTTACCATTGTTGCTAAGAAACTTGACCCGAACGATTCCAATAGCACAGGGGAGGTTTTACTTTATGTGCATAGATGATTTTTGTCTGATTACGCTTTTGCTGTCGCCTTTCCTAGCGTTTTGTGGAAGACTCCTTCAACCTTACCGTTCAGATTTTATAAAAGAACCTAAGTGTTTAACACTTCTTTGTTTGCTTTTCCCTTCAATAAATTGTCTGTGGCAATGCATTTTTTGGTAAGTAAACGGAGACAATTTTACCAACTTCACCATAATAGACTATGAATAATAATACCCTAAATCTCTGCTCAGCTTGGAAAATGCTAACCTGAATGCAATGGTGTTGACTTTCAGACAAATAATAACATCAGAAAGTTATTAATACATGCCCACTGTTGGATGCTTTCACACAAACCCTGTCTGGCCATACTCAAAACCCACTGTCACAATTCTCCGGAGTGCCTTGGTCACCTTCGCCAGCATGTGGCTACGATCATTTGAATACGGCTTTACAACTGCCTAACGAGAAACACCAGGTCACCAAATCAGTCGGAGATCTGTTGCAATTGTGCAAAATGTGTAATCATGTTTTTCCCCTGCCTTCTCAGCATCACCAGATGCATGCTGGGTAGGTGGTAAACCGTGAGCTGAAACCCCTAGCAACTGTAGGTCATTGAGGGCTGAGTCACCACAGAGCCGGCCAAGAGGGAGCTACTCTAGACCCCATCTGCAGTAAACAGGATCCACTGGCTTAGGGGTTTAGACAGAGGGATGCCCTCCTGTTTGTAAGATGCACACAGTACAGCAACAGGCCCCTGCTGAAGGAAACATACAGGAACAAGTATGTTGCAATTATAGATAAACCCAGTTTGAACACATGTAACTTTTATCTGAAATGTCTATAAAGTATGGGATAGTCTGTCTTCCCCAGGTTTGCTTGCCCTATGGCTATTCTCACAGACATTCTCCTCTGTCCTCCCTGACAACCTGGCACTACCTGTTTCCTCATTAAAATGCAAGTAAATGTGTAACATGGATTTTTTTGTTGTTATTCTGTCTCACTTTTCAAATAAACCTAACATTAAAATTATAGACTGTTCATTTCCTTGTCAGTGGGCAAACATACAAAATCAGCAGAGGATCAAATACTTTTCCCTCACTGTATGTTCTAATGCAGGCATGGGCAACAGGCAGTCTGCAACAGGCAGTCTGCAACAGGCAGTCTGCGGGCCGCATGTGGCCCACACCCCCTCTTTGCGCGGCCCTCAGATGAATTTAGAAAACAGCAAAAGGATAGTTACCCCAAAAAAATTTAAAACATTTGTATCATGTTTGACCTTAAATTTGTTGGAACCAAAATCCAGGGAAAAAAAACATGAAATAGATATGAAATCATGTATTGCCTGTTTTGATATAAAACAGTAATATCAGGGTCTCAGAAAGCTGTTGTCGTGTCTTTCTGAGAGTGTAGCTTAGAGTGTGCTGATGTTTGAGCCATAACTGATACTTATTCCAGAAGCCTCTGTACAAGCCAAAATACAGTGAAAAAGTGTGTTTGTGTTCCAATTTAATCTGCAGCCCCCTGATGACGACTGCATGAATTCTGTGGCCCCCACCACCATCCAAGTTGCCCGTCCCTGCTCTAATGCAACAGGATCAGCATGACATCACATGACTCATCATACACCAGATTACTAGAGATCCTGACTGGATGATCCACTGTCAAGGGTTTTTAGACTGTTTCCATTTCAGTCTTATAAGTGTCTGAACAGTGTCACATTTCGTTTTTTCAAATAACATTTGCTTTCTAATATCTTACTCTGTGCCAAATGTTTTATTATGAATTGTGCCAATTGACCACGCTTGTGTTGTTCACTTTCATACTCAGACATGTGTTAAAAAACTTTTGTTGACTGTTCTACATAGCCCAGTATTAAGATGAAAAGCAAACTTTTTGACCTCTGTTTTTGTATATCCTTATTCCTCAAGCCAAACCTCTTGAGTCTGTGGTTACTTTTACGGTTAGGAGCTCTGAGGTTTCTCAGCATTGTACAGCGTGGTTTTACGGTTGTCTCTGCCTTACTCTTTGGTTCATTTTATGGTCTTGTTTCGTCACAGACAGCAGGGGAACTCTGTTGTTCTATTATACTCGGTTAAGCCTGTCCTTGATTTAAGACACTGACTGAATACCTGGCAATTTGATTACAATCCAGCCAGTTTAAAAATAACAGAAATGGAGGCACGGTCAAAATATCTGCATATAATATTGTCCGACTGCATACGTACATATGCATGTATAAGTCTGTTCGGAAATAATTATTTTCCAACTTCGTGTGAAGAGGCCTTACCCGGAGCGATTGTCTGAAGCAGTATGAGGGGCAGACACATTTCACTCGACCATCTCCCCGTCTCTGTCGCCAGGCTTGCTTTGTTATTTACAACTGCCTGCTGTCTGGTTAACAAGCCACTCTGCACAGTTTTCCAGCCACCATATAAACCTTGTCAGTGAGCCCGCCAGACCCCAATCAGAATGGGAGGTTCACGGGTGAAGACCACTGATGTTCTGCTCTGTCTGTGCTACTGTTTGAACACTGGCATTTCAGATCAGCTCTCTGGTAAGTTATGAAATGCAAACCAATGATAATGTAATTATTTCCTCTAGTGTACATTTTGAATTGGTTGAACAAGCCCCATTCCTTTACAGAGACAAAGTGTGGCGCTCCACAAGTCAGGAACCTCCTTGATCACTCTTTGAGGATCGTTGGAGGTTTAGAGGCAAGATATGGATCCCATCCCTGGTTGGCAAGTGATTTTGTTGTCTATGCATCACATACAAAATAAATGTGGCTCTGAGGATAGCACACATACGCCCAGAGATATCACTCTGACATTCTTGGGATGATTTGAAGGTTTCGCTGAGGTTCAGGGGTTCTCATTTCTGTGGAGGGGCTATACTGACCGACCACTGGATCCTGACTGCTGCCCACTGCTTCACCAGCGTCTCGAAGTAAGCTCTTTCCCATCTCAAAATCAGGTTTCTGTGAGTCTGTCCTTTTGGTGCCTAACACAACCTATCACCGTAGAGGCTTTCTGAGAAACGTCCGTGTTGCCATTGGGGAGTTTGACCAAAGGGTTCCTGATGAAGGGGAGCAGAACCTCACTGTGAAGAAGATCCAACTGCATGAGAAGTATCGGCATTCCTCTCCTATGAGCTATGACATAGCCCTGCTGGAAATAAATGGACACATCCGATATGGTAGGATTTCTCTTTTTCGTAGCATAGGATGTTATGTTTTCTTCTGTAAACGCAAGCCACTCTATGGACAGCATGTGTCCCTTTGACTTAGCATAGGGACATTTTCTGAAGGTTCTGCGCTTATACACTCCGTAGGCCCCCGTGTTCAGCCCATTTGCCTGCCTCTGCCCCGGGAGAGCTTCCCGCCCAGAACCAGCTGCGTTGTCAGTGGATGGGGACGGACAAAAGAGCGTAAGGCCCACTCAGAATTCCAAAGTAATGCGCGAACGTGAACACGTGACTCTTTACGTGGATTTTCTGGAGGATCCCCAGATCGTCAGCGGCGCTATGATGCCTATAATGACGGCTCAGACCGATATGGATCAGGAACTCACTGTGTCCATGTTTAGGTGGTCGTCTCCCTGCTGTTCTAAGAGAGGTGCAGCTGGAGTTAGTGGAGCCTGCAAGGTGCAAGCATGTTCTCAAGACCCTTGGACCCGCGCAGCAGGTCCTCACAGTGCTATGTGCCGGACCAGAGGAAGGAGGAAAGGATGCATGCCAGGTATGACTTTCCGACAGTCGAATGCATGTAAAGACCACAGTCATTTAAAATGGGTTCAATGGGTGGAGGATGTCTGGACGAAACAGGGTCATTTTCAGTTCCGCTGTCTATACACTTACCGACGTTCCAAGCTCCTTTATCAAATGATGTTTGTTTCTCCCATCTCCAGGGAGACTCTGGGGGTCCTCTGATCTGCCCCCGGAAGGGTGGCCACTGGGCTGTGGTGGGCGTCACCTCCTGGGGGAAAGGCTGTGGTCGGAGCTGGATCAACAACAAGGCCAAGTCCCCGGCCAAGAGAGGATCCCCGGGGGTTTTCACTGACGTCAAGGCACTCCTGCCCTGGATCAAAACAAAACTCAGAGAAGGTTATCGAACAATGTTTAGCACTGGTTTATCCATGTGACGCCGTTCACGTCTGGATCTGTTTTAGAAAATCACATAACAGATGGGCTAAGGAATTATAATATTGTGTTGTTGTGTTTTGTTCAGCAGCAGATGGAAATCTAATCCAAAGGTCCATGTCAAGTATGTATTCCTCCTCATTAATTCCACAGTGCATTTACTCATGCTTTTGCATTGCACCCACGCCCCCTCTCTCTCTCCCTCTCTCTCTCTGTGCTTTAGGACTTTGCAGTGTGAGGGATGGGGCTGTGAGTGGCGTTGAAGGTGTCATCAGAAACCCCAGTCTTCCAGGTCGTCTATACAAAAACAACGAGTGGGTGTCATCCAGTGACAGTATACAGGCCTCCTTTCAGGAGCGGGGAGGGAGAGCCGGGCTGAACGCAGTGTCCTCAAATTATGCTCTTGATTTGTTTTCAGATATTATGTAATCATTATGTAAAAGGGCAGAATACTTGTGACAGCTTTTCACAAAGTTATAGACTGGCCTAGCATATTTTTGATTATTACACAAATACGGTTGGTGAATATCCAACATGCATCATAGATTATTTCATCCCCCTCTCATAGGCTATGTTCCTGGTCCATTAACATTCCTTTTGGGAGGAGTATTCTGCTGGAATTCCTGGAATTTGACATTGAGAATGACACCTTCTGTCAGAGTGACCGGCTCACAGTATTTGTGGGTACTGACTCACAGAGGCCTGTTGGTGAGAGATCATGCTGCTTCATTTACAATCGGTGTGACTCCCTAGTTCTCCTTTTCCCCACCTCCCACTGGAGTCCTGACTTAGTTACCTCCCACTGGCTGTCTCTTAGGGAGGTTCTGTGGCAGAATCCCTCCGGCCCCAGTGCTCATTGACTCCCAGAGTGCATCTCTTCACTTTGTGACTGACGTCAGTGGAACAGGAAGTGGATTTGCTGTTCAATTCCGAGCTGTTGGGGGGAATTCCACGCCCGGTGAGTACGCCGTATGTCAGGCCACACCTCCTTGTTCCATCAAGCCTAACCCCACCCCCCTTCAGACAGATCGACTCTCTGAGACTCAGAATCCTACTAATGTTCAACAAGTTGGATCCTCTTAGCGTTGGTTTTCTGCTAAATAATCCTCGTGTCCCCTCTGTTTATACCCTAAACATGTGTATGGAATGATCACTCGTTCGGCAGAGGCCAGCGGGGCTGTGTGGTGCCGCGGCTGTTGTTAAATCCCTTCAGGCAAGACGCGTCTGGCCCCTCTGACTTCATGACAATGGAGTGCGCTCCCTGATGACTCTCTTTAAATTTCAGCAGAGCCCCAGTCTAACCAGCCACTGCTAGACAGTCTCACACACACACACACACACACACACACACACACAAGCGTCATCATCATGGGTCTCACTCTGATCGAAGCTGCAGAGTAACCAAGGGGCACACGGACGTCCTGTGACCTGCTAATGAGCTGCACAGGGTCTGTGATAAACCTGTGATAAAGCTGTGTTAGTGCTCTACAGAGGCACATGCACTGTCAGGGGTTAAGCCTTGCCACGGCAGGAGCGTGGCGCCACCGAGAGGGCGGGGCCACAGAGTGGGTGGGGCCCGCAACTGACAATGCCTCTTTTCTGTTGTGCGCAGCGCTGGGATGTGTGACCGTGGCACTGGTCCAGGATCAGAAGGCGGTACACAGCCCGGACTACCCAGGATCCTACAGCAACGACTCCGTCTGCCGCTGGGTCCTCTACGCCCCGGAGGGTCACGTTGTCAAGGTGACACATTGTGGGTGGTGACCTCATGAGTAGTGGTCGGGGAAGTACGCCATGGGGAGGGAATCGATAGCGCGCACCCATCTCTCAACTTGGGATCGTGAACCCATTAGCTCTGTCACCAGGAGGGTTTGGCTCCCTTCGCTCACTTAGGGAGAGTTCTGTAGATCAGGTTCATTGGACAGAATGTGACATCCACTCTGAAACGGTTTTGACCACTGCAACACGCAGTCGGCAATACACCTTACATTTAATTGGGGGTTTCTACTTAAAGGATCTTCTTCCCTTCTCTTTCATCTCGCAGCTTGACTTTAATGACTTTGACCTGGAGCAGTCGGAGGAGTGCGAGTTTGATTCTCTAACAGTATATGGAGATGTTGATGCAGGAGACGAGATAGGTAATCTAATTCCCCCGACTGGTGAAAGATCTGTCACTCTAACTAAATAGCGTGAGTCCTGATTGCACCTCCTCCCCTCACTGTAATATTCCCCCCCGGTCAGTGCTAAAAATATGAAATTGTTCATAAATAACTTGTGATAGGAGAACCATAAGTGATAGGAGAATAACACCTCACCCACAGTCAATTTGTGGAATGTAATGTTTGTCTACCTGTGTAGCAAAGCTGTGTGGGAGGACCGTGCCTCCTCCTGTCCTCAGCTATGAAAACGTGATGGTCCTTCAGTTCACCTCCGACAACACGGTAACCTTCCGAGGTTTTCACGCCGCCATCTCATTCATTAGCAAGACGGGTGAGTTGGATATCTAAACAAAACCAACATACACAAGCCACACATTCTGATCACGGTAAAACGGCCTTGCAGATAATGTTACCATGACAGCCTTCCTGCAGATCATACGTGATTACATTTATATACAGTTGCAGCCAGAAATATAAAGTCTCAAATTCAAATGCGTTTTTGCATGTAAAAAACTTTAAAAACAGAATATTCTGCTCCCTGTATCACTGTGAGGATAATGAAGACCAAAGAACTGTCTGACGAAGTAATTCTCAAACATTCCCAAGGTTTCCCAAGTTCACATTGATTTTTCCGATGCCCCCAAGTCTTTCGCAGTACGTTACCTTCCTAATTGCAATAATAAACATATGTTTCAGTAAGACAAGTTGGAGATGTCAATCCTTAGATATTATTCAATGGAAAATTATAAATTGTGCGAGAGGATGGATATTTCTGGCCGCAGCTATATGTACAGATATTATTTCACAACTGTTGCACGGTTCAGGTTTTCAATATATTGTAGTTATTTAGCTGTCATGTGACACGTTTTGACGGTTCTGGCTCTTCACTCACGCAGACCTGCTAGAGGAGGATGGGCGTGACCCGAACAGGGAGGGAGATCATGTTCACATCCGCCACATGCTGTCAGGTCGGTCTCGGGTCTGGCTTCAGATCAGACTTTCCTTCGCAGACTGGTTATACAAAATGTTCTAGCTTCCAATGCATTCATGATGGATGTGTAATTGGTGTGATTTACTGACCGCTTAACATGTTACTCAAAGGTGACTTTAACTTAAACTGGTAATTACAAAACAATAGTCCCAGAGACGCTAAACAACAGCAAGACCTAATGATTATGAGCAGGAACTCCCATCATTATACATGTGCATTGACCCAGTCCATGACATGTGAGCTACAACTGTGTGTGTGTGTGTGTGTGTGTGACTGTATTTGTGAGTGGGCGCGTCCGTTTTTGCGAGCCTGTGCGTTTGCTTCTGTGTCTGTGTGTGAGCTAACACCCGCCTGCACGTGTGACCTCTCGTGTGTGCTCGTGCGACCGCCCAGGCTCGTGTGGAATGCCTGATATTCCTGCAGCCTCAACCCACAGTCAGTCTCTGGTGGTACAGGGACCGTCGGAGTATTCCTGGCCCTGGGAAGTGCGCCTCTGCCTGGGTACTGGGGATATCTGCACCGGGGTCATTGTCCAGCCGGACTGGGTGCTGACTGCTGCTCACTGCCTGTCGGGCCTGTATGTTTTGCGTCGCCATAGAGACATATCCTATGCGTGTATACAGTTGTGCTCAAAAGTTTGCATACCCTTGGATAATTGGTAATGTGCCTTTAGAGCTCACAGCCCCAAAACATCAGTGAGCCACCACCATTCTTCACTGCTTATGATTGTGACCATGCGGCTCTGTTTTGATCTCATCACTCCAAATTACAGTGTGCCAGAAGATGAGACATGTCACAGTGTTGTCGGGCATATTGTAACTGGGCTTTTTTGTGGCATTGGCCCAGTAAAGGCTTCTTTCTGGCAACTCGATTATGCAGCAATTTCTTTTCAAGTATCGTCGTGTTGTGCTCTTTGAAACAACCACACAGTCTTTTTCCAGTTACCTGTGAGTTTTTCTTTGTATACTGAACAATTCTTCTGGCTGTTCTGACAAAAATCTTTTTTGGTCTACCTGACAAAATGTCCACTTCTTAAGTGATTGAACTGTACTGACTGGCATTTGCAAGGCTCTGGAATTTTTTTTATATACTTTTCCATCATTGTAAAGATCCTTATCTTTTGGTAGTTGCTTTTTGCTCCCCATGGCTCAGTATCTAGCCTGCTCAGTGCCTCTGTGAGAGCTAACAAACTCATTAACTATATACTAGGGATGGGCACCGTTAGTCATATTCGTATACCCGAAGTGTATTTAGTGTTCGAATACTTGTGTGTGTATTATCAACACCCATTTTTGTAAGTATAGTTGGTTGAAATAAATTTACTTGAATTTTATTTTTCTAAATACTTTTAAAATTCCAATCTAAAATTAAGAAATATAACGATATAACGTGACATTTAAAAAAGTTTAACGTTTCAAGTCGTTTTTATAACACGAGCTCCTTCGCACGTGTTTGTTTATGCTCTTATATCATAGCGATTGTAGTGTGGTCGGGCCCAATCAGTCAGAATGAGACAATGTCATAGGCTACTCTTAGCAAGTGGATGCAAGTAAACTAATTAATGGGAAGATGGAATATATTTACTGAATTACTGTTACCTCCGGAAAAAATATTTGGCCACAAAAGTTCAGCTGTGGAATTGAAATGCGGTTGAGAGTGCAGAAAACGGAGAGTCAGGCAAATATCATATTGCTGGCTAGCTTAGCTAGCATTTCTAGACTCTTCTATCCAATAATCTCAGTGTTGTCTGTTGATTAACATTGTCTTCTGGTTCTGTAGTTTTGCATGTCAACCACACGCCTTCGTCCATACACGCAGTCACTTTTTGTCATACACCTGGTCATTGAGCGGACGCATGAGAACAACACCCTGTCGTTCGTGCGTTATGTAGTAGCGGTAATGTGGTATCGGTAGTTTTTAAAAACACGTATTTCGGTTAATCAATGCCAACATTTCGGAATTTCTTCCAAACTTACGCAAATTTATGATCACATCAGTATACGAACCGTACGTACGGTGTACACACACATACTATACCTATTCAGAAAAGAAAATGATAATATAAATATGACTATATTAACAGTGTGTATACACAAATATCCGTTAGTATTAAATGTGAGATATTTTTAATAGGTTTGTTGATAATAAAAAATCTAACTCTTCTATTTCCCCCCTAAAAACACACAAAGCGAGGAAGAATCATTAAGCTCCCTGTTGGTGGAGACAGGAGGCCCAATTCAACAGGTAGGATGAAGAATCCCCAGTAAACTTCGCCTGTCTTCCTCACATGTCTCTTTCTTAACATGTGTTGTTGTCTTTCTGGGTCCCGTAGCGTCAGGGGGTGAGGATGGTAATAGTACACCCTGAGTATGACCCCTCTTCCCTGGACAATGATGTGGCCCTGCTCCAACTGGACGTCTCACTGCTTCTCAATGAGCATTCCCGGTCTGTCTGTCTGCCCCGATTGGGACAGGAGGTCCCAGCTTCCCAGGTCTGCATGCTCTCCTGGTGGGAAGGTCAGACCGGTACGGACAGTTCCATACCGACCTGTGTTTAATAAGCAACAAGACAGCATGATGACAAAGCAAAGACATTTTTGTTTCACATTGAGTCTGGTAAATGCTTGTTTATGTGAACACAGGTGTTGTGTGTATGTACAAACATGACCCAGAAAGCATAACATGTTTAATGAGCCATTTTTGTACATGACAGCTACAAGACCAGAAAACAGTACTGTGTTTTCAAATAAATGAAAACAATGTTTGGATATCCTGCAGATAGCATTGCATAATTGCCCTAAATTTGTTTAAACTGCAAAAAAAATATTTAGCATTGTGTCCGTGACCAGGATGTCGAGTGTGAAGGCTGAAAGTTGATCTAGGATAGAATTTAGGAGCCATCCTCACTATCTCAAATCAATCAATCAATCAAATGTATTTTATAAAGCCCTTTTTACATCAGCAGTTGTCACAAAGTGCCAGTCTTAAACCCCAGGGAGCAAACAACAGTAGTGTGGAAATTATCTGAGTCAAGACCTATTATAGTCATATCTCACTGTGGTCAAGTTTTATCTAACCTTTACCCGACTTCTTTGTTTGGGGCAGGATAGAGCAGCAGCTTGATTCTGGACCATTCTTAAGAAAGAATCTTGGTATTTCATTATCATATCAACACACTTCCGAAAGGTTCAAACAAACTGGTTCCTAACGGTTTTAATTCATACTGTTGCTTATATTTTAACGGTGGTGGCTCCAGATCCAGAAAATTCTCCAATGTGAGATGGTTTTGACTGATGTAGGATGAACTGATTTGAGCACAGAGGATGTTAAAAACTGTTTTGTATTTTGTGCACACAGTTAAATCTGATCCCAGGTCTTTGGATATATATGGACTAAAGATCTGAATATTTTTCAATAATTTAAAATAAGATCCATATTCTAAAATAATTAGTTCAAGGACATAGATCTTCTGTGTGTAATTGATTTTTGTGTGTGTGTGTGTGTGTGTGTGTGTGTGTGTGTGTGTGTGTGTGTGTGTGTGTGTGTGTGTGTGTGTGTGAGTGGGTGTGTGTGTGTGTGCAGGGGAGAACATCTCTGATGTTATCTCTGGCCCAGTGGACTGATAATATTTAAATTACGTTTGGAGAGGCATATGATAATTAGAATTCATTAGAATTTCTAAGATG
>JACXGJ010003125.1:0-57464 GCA_016801105.1 Esox niger
GGCTGTGTTCAGATGTATGGTGACAGAGGGTCCTGGCTGTGTTCAGGTGTATGATGACAGAGGGTCTGGGCTGTGTTCAGATGTATGGTGACAGAGGGTCCTGGCTGTGTTCAGGTGTATGATGACAGAGGGTCTGGGCTGTGTTCAGATGTATGGTGACAGAGGGTCCTGGCTGTGTTCAGGTGTATGATGACAGAGGGTCTGGGCTGTGTTCAGATGTATAGTGACAGAGGGTCCTGGCTGTGTTCAGATGTATTGTGACAGTGGGTCTGGGCTGTGTTCAGGTGTATAGTGACAGAGGGTCCTGGCTGTGTTCAGATGTATAGTGACAGAGGGTCTGGGCTGTGTTCAGATGTATGGTGACAGCGGGTCTGGGCTGTGTTCGGATGTATGGTGACAGAGGGTCCTGGCTGTGTTCAGATGTATAGTGACAGCGGGTCCTGGCTGTGTTCAGGTGTATAGTAACAGAGGGTCTGGGCTGTGTTCAGGTGTATGTTGACAGAGGGTCTGGGCTGTGTTCAGATGTATAGTGACAGCGGGTCCTGGCGGTGTTCAGGTGTATAGTAACAGAGGGTCCTGGCTGTGTTCAGATGTATAGTGACAGCGGGTCCTGGCGGTGTTCAGGTGTATGTTGACAGAGGGTCCTGGCTGTGTTCAGGTGTATGTTGACAGAGGGTCCTGGCTGTGTTCAGATGTATAGTGACAGCGGGTCCTGGCGGTGTTCAGGTGTATGTTGACAGAGGGTCCTGGCTGTGTTCAGGTGTATAGTGACTGAGGGTCTGGGCTGTGTTCAGGTGTATGATGACAGGGTCTGGGCTGTGTTCAGGTGTGTGATGACAGGGTCTGGGCTGTGTTCAGGTGTATGATGACAGGGTCTGGGCTGTGTTCATGTGTATGATGACAGGGTCTGGGCTGTGTTCAGATGTATAGTGACAGCGGGTCTGGGCTGTGTTCAGGTGTATGATGACAGGGTCTGGGCTGTGTCTGTCTTAGAAGTACTTTGTTCTGTCTACTGGCCTATCCTGGTGACCCTGAACACCCCACCACCCCCATAGCCTCTCTCCAAATCAGATCAGATTATGCAGGTGTTTCCTCCGGTATCGGCATTTGACGCCAGGTTCAAACCCCTCTACACAGAACAATAGCACCAATACTGCAAATATTTATTTTTTCTTTCATTAAAGCATATGGATAGTACGTCATTGTTTTTCCATCTCCTAGTTTGATTGTGCCCTGCCAGGCAATCCTCTCTTTGGGCTTGTTGTTGTCATGCTACACACATTGATTGATCGTAGACATGGTTCTGGATTGGACAGTCTTAGTGCCCCAGTCTCCGCCCCTCCTCCTACCCTCTGTTGTCTGGTGTTGAATAAAACCTTGGCACCGGCTAGGGGTATTGTTGGGCTGAATAATGAATAATGCAGTATACAGTATATCTCTGTATAGGGCTCCAATGCTTTGGCCCTCTTGTCACAGCGTTGTGTAAATTCTTTACTATGCATGTATTCAGACCCTGGTGCTCCTGTGCATTGTGGGTCTGAGTGCTTCATTCATACATTATAACAGCATTATGGAGGTGCTGAAATCTCTCATTCTGCTTTTGTCTCCTTGTCTGTTTCTTTCTAGTTCTCTCCCACCCATCACTCGTGTCTGTCTTGCTGTAATGAAACCTGTCATGAGAATGTGTTCACCATTCGCAGCCAGTCTGAGCCCCCACACCTCATTCAGTCAACGTAGGGCCACAGCCCAACCTAGGGACTGGTTTCCAGAGTAGATGGGTTGAAGGGAGGAATGAAACCGAGCAATGGAAACTCCTGGGCACAGTTAAGAGCCCTAATACAGTTATGGGCCATAATTGTAAAGAAAATGACATTCACTCTTTAAAGGCCATCTTGGTAGAAAACTGTTCAAAACTCAATTGGAAAACAAACACTGGGTGGTTCATCAATGGCATAAAAAATACCTCCCAAAGTATACTTTTTCAGACTCAGGACAGTGGTGAAAGATATAGGAGAGAGTTCTTGCTAAGAGAGCAGTAGATCAGACTCGAACCCCCGCCGTGGCGGAAGGCAGCCGCTTCGCCCAGTGGTCTACATCACAACGCTTCAATACACCGTTCCTTCTCGCTCAGGTTTCCAAACAAAATAAAACACTACCTCACTTTGTTTTCCACCCAGATCAAAGACATAGTGAGGTTAGAGCGAAATACCCCAAACAAACACCCTGCACCACTAAACCGTAAGTGTGAGTGTGTGTGTGTACATATGTCTGTGTGTGTGTGTGTATGTGTGCTTAATGGCTTTTTATTCCAGCACCCCCAAAAATCTTCAGCTGTATATGGGCTAGAGGCTGTTTCAATCAGCAGCTGCACAAAGCCATGCTCAAATAAATGTTTTTTCAGATGGATGATTGAAATCAATTAGCAGACAATGGATCTCTGGAGAGCAGCACTGTCACAGCATGAACGAAACAACGGCACTGCCCTGACCCTATCATACCTTGCGCGTGCACAGAAACAGACACACCGTTGTTACTCGCACCACGCACAGACAGTTTCAGATTCATGATCCAATGCCCACTGAACAGATTTTCCTGCATTAGCATGTAGTATATCAAAGGACTGTGAGAAAGGATAGCTCCCTTGCTTTCTGTCTACACTAAATTGGAACACTAAATTTAACCTATCTAGCAAAAATATGCAGTAGAAAACTCTTATTCTCCGTTTAGTATTGCAGTTTGATTTATAGCGATCCAATCCATTACAGCACGATTCCACTATGAAGTGGTCACAGTGGTGAAAAATGGGACAATAAAACTGCCAGTGCTGATCATGCCCCATTTCACCAGTAACGCTGAATGACAGCATATGCACACACACATAAACAAATGCATGATAGTAAACCTATGGCCCCTGTCATGCAACAAATTCCATGAATCTGGCCTCAGTCAAGATGGAAATGCTCCGGAGCCCTGTTGCCAGGGTAGCTGATGCGGGCAGAACGGTAGACATTTCCAATCGTCCGCTGAGTTCACAAAGCATGCATGCAATAGAATTTCCCCTTGATACGTTTCACCTTCATCCATGAATTGGCTCTGTGAAGGGTTTGATTTTCCATTGGAGAACACTCCACTCTTGGCCGGGACACGCCTTGGCCTTTAGCTCTGAATGGTTGGCCTTTTTATTGGGTAGGGCAGGCCATCTGAGCCCCACAAGGCCTCGGGCACAGAGAGAGGTAAGAGAGATAAGACTCTCAGCAGGTCAACCTGACTAGTATTCAGACAAAGTCTTATTACCACAGTAATGGCATTAGGTCAATCCCCTTTCAGGCAAAACAAGCTTGTTGTTCAGGTACATGGTGTCACTTTATTTACAGGTCACAGTGCTGTCGCAAAGCATTCATGGATTTGATGGCTGATTTAGAAAATGTGCAATGACTACATTACCCATAATACGTGATTATTTCAAATAATTGTGGCAATCCTCGGATCAAATAGGTTTCAAGCATATCTTGCGAAAACATTATGGGATGAATATGAGAGTTGATGGGACTTTAATTGCAAATTATGCAAAAGTAATTGTATATTGTGTAAAAAAAATTATCCACTTGGGTGCAAGTACAGTTAGGTCCTGGAATATTTGGACACTATGGCTATTTTAATAATGTTGGCTCTGTCCACCACCACAATGGATTTGAAATGAAACAACCGAGAAGCAATTGAAGGGCAGACTTTCAGCTGTAATTCAAGGGGTTGAACAAAAATATTGTATGAAATGCAACTTTCAACGGTGGTACATTTAGCTGAATATGAGCAGACAATATATCCCTATAATACACTTCAGTATTAATCCGGATGCTTCTGTCTTCTGTCACATCAGCAATAAACACTAGGGACCCTGTGCCATTAGAAGCCATGCATGCCCATGCCATCACACTGCCTCTGTGTTTTACAGATGACGTGGTATGCTTCAGATCATGAGCCATTCCAAATCTTCTCCATACTTCTCATCATTCTGTTAAAGGTTTATCTTAGTTTCATGTGTCCAAAGAATGCTGTTTTAGAATGGTGCTTGTTTTTTAGATGTTTTCTGGCCTTTCTATTCTTTCTAATTTGGCGTTTATATTCTTGATTCTTATGAATGGTTTACACCTTGTGGTGAACCCTCTGTATTTGCTCTCGTGAAGTCTTCTCTTTATGGTAGACTTGGATAATGATATGCCTACCTCCTGGAGAGAGTTCTTCACTTGGCTTGATGTTGTGCAGGGGTTTTTCTTTACCATGGAAATGATCCTACAATCATCCAGGCTTTTTCATGTTGCAGAGCTCACAAAGTGCATTCTTTTTTTCTCAGAATACTCCAAACTGTTGATCTGGCCACTTCTAATGTTCCTGCTCTCTCTCTGATGGAATGTTTTTGCAGCCAGTTTCACTTGCATTGAGAGCTCCTTTGATGGCATGTTGTGGGTCCACAGCAACAGCTTCCAAATGCGAATGCCACACCTGGAATTTACTCCAAACCGTTTACCTTTCTTAATGAAGAAATAATGAAGGAACAGCCCACACCTGTCCATGTAACAGTTTTTGAGTCAATTGTCCAATTTCTTTTGGTCCCTTGAAAAAGAGGAGGCTACATATTAAAGAGCTGTAATTCCTAAACCCTTCCTCCAATTTGAATGTGAATACCCTCTAATGCACTTTAAGTCCATATTCATTATTTAACTGTAACTTATTTTTTTTTGTAAACAGCCAGAATAACAATACTTGTATCAGTGTCCAATTATTTCCAGTCCTAACTGTAGATTCCAACAAAAAATAACCCAAAACACATAAAGGTGCACCCCCAATGTGAAATTAAATTACATACACTGATGAGCCAAAACATTATAACCACCTGTCTAATATGCTGTTGGTTTTCTGTGTGCTACCAAAACAGTGCAGCCCTCCGAGTTACAGACTCTCCAAGACCCCCGAAGGTGTCCTGTGGTATTTGGGACCAAGACATTAGCAGCAGATCCTTCAAGTTCTGTAAGTTATGATGTGGAGCCGCTGTGGATCGGACTTGTTGGTCCAGCACATCCCACAGATGCTCAATCAGATTGAGATCTTGGGAATTTTGAGGTGAGGGCAACACCATGAACACTTCATCAGGTTCCTCAAACCATTCCCGAACAATGTGTGCAGCGTGGCAGGGTGCATTATCCTGTTGAAAGAGCCCACTGCCATCAGGGAATATCGTTGCCAAGAAGGGGTGTTCCTGGTCTGCAATGATGTTTGGGTAGGTGGCACATGTCAAATTGATGTCCACATGAATGCCAGGGTTTCCTAGCAGAACATTGTCCAGAGCTTCGTACTCCCTCCACTGGCTGTCATTTTCCCACAGTTCACCCTGGTGCCATCACTTCCGAAGGTAAAGGGTGCACACATACACCTCTGTCCATGTGATGTTTAGGAAAATGGGACCTTCTTCCACAGCTCCAAGGTCCAGTTCCGACGCTTGCGTGCCCATTTTGGGCTGTTTTGATGGACTGAGGTCATCATGGGCACTCTAACATGTCTTCCACTACGCATCCCAATACACAGCAGTGTTGTGTATGAATGTGACATTTAAGGCTATGAATGTAAGATAATCCATTACAAGTATGAATAGTTTGTACAAACAGTTTGTTAAATTCCCTATACTTGTCTCTCAGTAATGCAGTTGCTTTTAATCAATGTCCAATGAATTAGCTCATGTTAGAATGGGCCACGGTATGAAACCTGGAAGGGGCTTGAAATAAGAATTCAGTTAGCTATCAGTTCCAGCTGTAAATGTAAGGGAGGATATTTTGGTTAACCATACTTTTGATGGATGGAAGCTTGCTATGTAATCTGAAGGCAAGTCATACTGTTGGGGCATAATATACTGCCAGGAATATGGATGCCATGCTCATCATGTTTTTTTGCCATAAGAAAACTGTCTTGCAAGATGATATCTCTTAAATAAGTACATTTGAATTACCTGACTGTTGTACAGTAGACTACAATACTCTACAATACTCTACATTAGAATACAATGCACTACATTTCAATATTATATACTACAATACAATACACCACATTACAATATGCTAAAGTACTTCACAATCAACTGCAATGCGCTATATTACAGTACAACACACTACAATACATTACACTACATAAAAATACAATATGCTACAATATACCCCAACATTACCACAACAGTAAATTTCAATATAGTACATTAAAATACATTACACTACATTACAGTACACTACAATTTAACACATCACACTACATGACAATACACTACATTATGCTGAAATTCTTTACAAAACACAACACTATACTACAATAATGCACTACACTATGCTACATTACTACACTACATTACCACACAATAGTACATTACTACACTACTGCACTACATTACACCACACTACATTACTGCACTACACTACAGGCATCAAATGACAGGCGGAGCAAGTGAGAGTTAGGAGGATGAGAGGGAAGAGGAGCAGAGGGCATAGGGGGTAAAGTGGCTGAATGACGGCTCCTGTCCCTCTCCCTGCAACCCCAGGAGCTAATGAGAGCCCTGTGCTTTAGGAGGGATAGATAAACATTATTTCTGGCATATTGTGGCCGCCAGCAGCTTATTTATGGCCTGGCTTTTGTGTGCCGGGAGCTAATAATGCTTCAGAGGAACCAGTAAAGCAGTAGCCCAAGCAGCCATCCATGGTCCTCTAAGCCTCACCACCACAGCAACCACTCCAGGGGGACATCAAACGCTCACCCTCCCAGCCCGGGCTAATGTTAATTGTACACCTATTGTTCCCACGTAGGGCCCTGAGAAGAGAACGAAGCAGAAACGGAGGGAGAGATCGAGAGGGGGAGAACAGGGCCTTGGTAATGAGGCTCCTGCAGCTGAATAAATATGGTCTAAAACAATATGAACTGTTTTGATGCCTCCCTCTGGGCCCTCTCGGCCTGTTTTCTCATTACTCACCTTAATGACAAATAAGGTCTTATTAAAATCAGCCTTGCTATATGGATAGCGCATGCATGAATGCTATTGCTAATCCCTGGCTCTTCCAGTGGTTGAGGTTGAGAGCAAATTATATTTTTACTTTGAGATCCAAAAATTGCTCAGGGAGTCGTGTCTGGTCTAAATAGGCCCATACGTTTTTCTTCATGGGCTGTGATTTGATGAGAGGTAAGATAATTCAATACAGTGTTGAAGATTTCATTGAGACTCTGGGATGCAGTGATGTAACTGTGGTTTAACATCTCTAGGGGTTTCAATGGGGTTCTCATTGGGGATTGTCTCCAGCATTTGTAGATATCAATTGGGAATGGCAGTCAACTCCAATGAGAATACAATACAATCAGATGAATTAGTGTTCAAAAGAGACAACATGAAGAAAGCATACTTTTGCCCTTTACATTGGCATGAAACCTAAATGTGATATTTTCGAATTCCATGTTGTGACACACAAAACATAGTGCCTCTAAAAGGTATTTGTCACCCTTGAACCTCTCCAATAGATTTGCAAAGCTGGTAGAGACTGTAAATGACTAACTGCTGCCAAAGATGCCGCAACCAAATATTGACTAAATTAAGTGAATATGTTTGCAATTGTTTATTATTGATTGTAATTTATGTAGTTTTTTCTGTATTGTATTTCCACAATATTCCTTCTAAATATCTTTCTGTTGGGTGACCATTGTAATAAAGCTTGTTTTGTCTAAGAGAAATATAGAATTTCACTAGGTGTGATGGTACTCTTGGCCAATTTAATTTTATTCATCTAGACCAGTGTTTCTCAGCCTTGCTCCTGAGCACCCCCTTGCCCTGCAACTTTTAGATCACTCCCTGCTCTGTCACACCTGATTCAAATGATCAGCTGATTATCAAAACCTTTATGAGCTACATCAGGTATGTTAGGGCAGGGAGAGATCGATACAGGCAGGGCAAGGGGGTGTCCTATCAGCCAATCAGATCATACGTTCGTAAAGATTTTCAACTGGTTGAGGTTTCCTATTGCTTACATTATCACATTGACCATATTCAGGGCCAAAGGAGGCTCCGGAAAATACATCATTAAATATATTTAGGGTTACGGTTTGGGGATTATATTCCAGTGATATACATTCAAAGGGTCCTGATTCACTGGACACTAACTAAACTGGTTGAATTGATGTTTTTTCAACATAATTGGGGCCCATAACTAGAGTTAGTCTATTTGACACCAGATTTCTTCGTCAGGTGGGCTGTAACAGCCAGGCTAGTGGCAAGTCTGAGGTTTGGTTGTATTTAGTAGCAAGACATCAGGCTTCAAACCCCTCTCTTCATCAATTTGGCTTGTAAATAACAGTGCATCTTGTATGATCATATTTTAACTTACAATGGGGAAAAAGGATCCTGATGTCACCGAGCAGAAATTTTCTCATGCAGGTTCTTCGGATTAGAGAACTTGATCTTGTAACTTTTTGTCTTTTGTTATTGTCTTAATTTTTATTATCTTGTGTTGAGCAGTACAAACAATATTAATTTAACATCATTATGCCAAAAAAAAGGACAGACAGACATATTGTAAATATTTTCAGAATTAATTGGAAGTATCAGTTGATGTTTTGTGACTCGTTGTTAGCAAATATTGCTAACATTTGTCACTCATCTTAAGATCAAAATTACTTGCAAAGGGTTAGAGAACAAATTAAGATACTAAGCAAAAATAAATATGTATGTTGAAGTTGCTTTCTGTGATTTCTGGCCATTGGGTGTAATAGTGGTGCTGTTGAGCTAAAACAATTTTCAAAAAATTTGCTACTTTGCCATTCATGTGCCAAAATGTTCCTATCAAACAACAGTTGTGCCCCATTAAATTACTCATTTTAAAACTTGGTATTTCATGAGTAACTGAGATGTAGTAGTGATTCTACTTATTACTAAATATGCACATACAAATTATTACGAATGCAGTCTTAAATGCGAGGTTCACAGAATTTGAACATTCGCTGCTTGTTAAGTGAAAGAATTGCGTGAAATACCTGCTCCGCTCTATTGTCTATCAGCACCATGGACAGAGCTCTACACAGAAAAGCAAGACAGTTTGGAATTGAATAGAGGCTAACGGAATACTGAATGTCAGTTTGGATTAAAATACCAACATTACTGGGAATTAAACGACTGAATGGGAAGTGTAATATAACAAAATATCAGACCAAAAAACTGTGTGTGTATATAGTTACATTAACAAGATGCATGTACAGTTATAATAATAACATTAATAATACAATATATTCATGTAGCCAATATATTTTTATTATTAATTGAACCGTAGCCTAATCTGCAAACTCTCCTTCCTACCCAAAACATGGTGGAAGTCGAGGAACATATTTTCTCCATAACAATAGTACTTAAAAATCTAAAGGTTTTGAGGTCTCCCTTTCTTAATTTGCATATGCATTTTTCCTTGCGAATGAAAAATGTATACTTTTTTGAGCTGCTGTTTTGGGTCAATTATGTATAGTTTTTCTTCGCTAGCTATTGTTAGCTTTGTCAGTTTTGGGAATTAACTCAAAATTATGACTAGTTTGTCTGTTGGTCAACCTATCCTGTGAATGAGTGTTGGTAGGAGCCACTGCTTCACTGCCATGAGAGTGATACGCACAATAGTAGACATAGTGTCCCTAAACTGTAACAGCACCCTGCTACCTAAACTTCTTACTCCAGCCAAATCTTATGCCACGCCCAACTGTTTGTCTCTTTTCTTTAAGAAGTCTGGATTTGAGCAACCTCAGGACTTCCGCTTATAAAAAAATCACAGAATCATCTAATTGGTTCCAGAAATCCCTGGGTTTCATCTGATTGGTCCAAGAAACATATGGATAGGCCACATTTAGAAAATGTGTAATTGGCCTTGACACTGATTGTTTTGACATGATCTTCTTTGTGCCCAAGACAAGAAAGTTGCTAGTAATCCTGTTGTGGTAGTAATTGCTGCTAGCAAATTAAACTAACGACAAAGATGACTGAATCACTGTGAAAAACTGAATGGAGTAATAAAAAATTATATTCTTCATTTTTCACAAACTGCAGTTTTGGTCTTTGTATTAACGTAATTCATTTACTATTTTCTTTTGATATCAATGTGATGAAAAAAAAAAGAAGATTACTTTAATACATAGTAATATTGAAGTCAATTTAGCTGACAACTAAATGAAATGTATGGCATATCATAATAAGCTGTTGAACCGAATCTATTGAATGATGTCTGTGTCCAGTGGCGTAGTTAATTAGTTAGCAAGCAGGCAGGCAGTTCGCTATCCAGGCAAGAACTTTGGCGGCTGTACAAAGGCAATGCGGAGTTCAAAGGGCAAAGTTCAGGTCTGATGTTCTACAAGGTAAACCAACCCCCAAGTGGGCCATATTTAAGAGGTGTTATTTTTATTGAGCGCCGGGCAACAACAGGTTTAAGAGGGCCACTGTAAACCTACTGGGGCCAGGCTTGACCTGGACCTGGGGTACAATAATATCTCAGGGCCACAATTAGCACGAGGGACACACTGAGTCAGCTCTGGCTGCGTCAGACCCCCTCGGCCTCCACTGGGCCCCCACCGCTGGCTGGCCCTCCACTCCCTGACCCCTCCTTCAGGCCCCAGACCTCATGATCTTTGTGCTCCAAGGGCAGGTGAATGCTGGCATGAATCCAGATGCTACCACACAGACCGCCTTGGGTTGGCTCATATGATAGGACAGAGAACAGGACAAAAGATGAAAATACATATTTTGGGTCCTAAAAAACAGATTAAAAGCCTGGAGAGTTTTACTACGAATGCAGGTAACCCTAACCCTGACGAATTGTACTCGTGTTTCATGTGTTCTTGCTGTAATAACACCACCACACAGACACAGGCCAGCCCCTGGTTAGGGTACGTTTTCAGGTGTTCCAACGTCCTACAGATGTATGTGGACATCGCCGATCAAATCTGACAGTGTCATTTTAGCTCATCTTCCATCACGTAGATGGCTGTAATGGTGTTGCAATGTATGTCGTGGTTTTTATGTTGTGTTTTTTTCTTGGTTGTGTTTTCGTTCTGACATACATTTCGGCTAAGTGTACCTGTCCCTTCTCATGCCTGTTCCCCTGTCCCCTCCTCCCCTCCCAGCGGTGGATGTTTGCTGTGCTGTGCAGGACCCCGGCTGGCCCCCCTGACAGATGCTGCGATGCTCTTAGACAGAGTGAATATGCAGCAGGAGCTCACTAGCTTCAGCCACATACACTGTCACCACCACTTTGCATCATCCTCCAAACTAGCAATTAACTCCCAGAGCCTCCATCCCCAACACTGGCCTTTGTGGCCCAATGCGGAGCCTGGGCCCCTGGGCGCATTGACCCCCCCCCCCCCACGCTAACCCCCTATCCCCGAACTTCACATCCCTACCCTGCCTCTCGTCGTCCAAGCATGCCCCCTCAAGCCCATCCACGACACACACATGCTCAAAGACATCGTGCCCCGTGTGTCAAGCCTCTGAACTTTACAAGAAGAGGATAAAGTCAATGTGTCCGTGTTTGTTTCTCAGAACAGAGTGTGGTATTACAAAGACTGAGCATGGTAACAGGGAGAGACATTTTTCTGCTGCGGGACTGAAACACGGAGACTCATTGAAAAATGAAACAGAGCTTGACAGACTAGGGCTGAGCCATCGCTTTGTCAGCGTCCACCATACTTTGAAATAAGTATATAACAGTTAAATACATTTATAATGCTAAAAATTTGAATATTTTATGTTTTGTATATTTTTTGGGCTATGTTACATGGCTTTAATGAAGCATTTCCCTTTTCAGGAAAAGAAATCCTCTCAGTGCTCATATGGCTATGGGATGCCAACATGAATCCATCTTATGCTATCTAAGTTGATATTTGTTTGGACATTAAATCTTTCAAGGAAACAGTAATCTGGTCTGTGTGCGTAACATAAATCCATAGCTTTCTCTTATCAAAATTAAGATGGCTTGTTGGCTCATAAATTGATAATAAATTCTACCTGGTCTTGCCTTCGGAGATATCACGGCACAACTGCTCTAGATAATACATTACTATAGCAAGGAAATAAATTAAATGTTTTACTGTAAACAGTCTTTGTGAACTCAGTATTCCTCTGTGACCATTCACACTGGGCAGCTGGAACACAGAGGCTTGTGAGACCTGGGAGTGTACTGTTTGACCTGAAGTCTGATGAGCAATGCATGTCCCTCATCATACTAGCCCACAGGAACTCTTGCACATTAGTATGGATAGAGTGATCACCTGGAGCAAGATGACACGCTACTGCCAGCAATACAGGCGTGCTCCTTTGTCTAATGAGAAGTTAGGACGGGGGTCCCTTTCACCTTCAGTGTGCAGTCTCATTACAGAAGCAGGGCCTGGAGACAAGCTCAGTGGCCGTTCCATTACAAGGCCTCTGCATCAATGCTCTCATATCCTGCATTCTGTTTACCTCTGACTCAGACAACATGTCTGTGTGTGTGTGTTTGTGTGTGTGTCTGTGTGTGTGTGCGCCTCTCTGTGGGTGTGTGCACTGTGTATCCACATATGTGTCTTTGTGAGTGGAGGTTATTCAAAGGCATTTGTTCAGGATCAGTCTGGTGAACTGGCATTGGGTACAGTGCTTTCGTGACATCACTCATTAACTAGGTTTATACGCCCATGTTTACGCTCTGTCTTTGGAGAACAAAAGCCTAAATTAGGGACAGAGGAACCACTTTAAAGGGATGCTCTAAACATATCATGATGTTTTTCCTGCTGTTAAGCTTCTTTGCTCGTTAGACCAATACATTTGAGGCATAACGGTCTAATTTACCCTTATTAAATGTTCATGAAAGCTCAGGTTTCGAGACCTGATATGAGTCCATTGTGTATGAGTGGATGATGACAAGTAAAAAAGCCACCCTTCCGTGACATGAAGCAGACTCCCGAAATGCTGCCTTAGCTGCTTATCACAGCGTCTCTTGCTAATTCAGTCAGCATGCTAGGCAGCATTTTTGAACGCAAAAAAGGCATTTCTAAATTCCCACAAAATTGTCCCCAGTATAAGCCCTCATCAAAGGGCTCAGGAAGTGACGCCATGAACTGCGCCAGGGCAGACGCATCGTTCCGAGTCTCTCAAGCTTCCTGATGTTTCATTAGGGCGCTATGGTGGTGGTTGCTAAGCCGGTCTCAGTGAGACCTAACTCTCCTTAGCTGTAAAACTGCCTCATCGCTCTTTTTTTGGCCCCGCAAACTAGGAATACACAATGCACAAGTGAAGGGCACTGAGGAGGACTGTGTGGATGTGGTGAACTAGGACAGGACACTAAAATAAAGGACCTTAATAGATCATACCGATCAGTTTGATGGGAATATCGCACTGACGCCATCACCAACACGTGTAGAAGATATGGTAGCGACACTGTGCAGTAGCCTGTGATAGCTTCTGTGATAAAACATTCATGTGAAACGCAGTGGTCATGTCCTATTGAGGATGTTACAATACTGTGGTCAGGTGTCTGACAGCAGCACTAGCTGATATTACCCCAGCAGCTAAATTTATTGTTTTCAGATCCAATTTTAGAATAACTTAAATTGCAACTTTTATCTTAAATCATCAGCATGAACTGAGAGTGTCATGAGGGGTTTTGGCTTTCATTTCCTATTTCACTAATAACATGAACAAAAGACACATTTTCACCCTAAGACTGAATATGTTAGGAACATGAGCTCTCCTCTCGTTAAACTCTCCTCTACTTCTTCCGGAAAATCACCTGCTGCCTCATGCTGCCCAGAGGTGAAAGGTCAGATTCTCACGCTTGCCTGTCATGGCATCCATTCTGAAGAGGTCTAGTGATGTGGGCTGTGAACCAACAGGAGGAGCAGGGCAAGAAAAAGCAACAACCTGGAGCTAAAAAGAGAAACAGGAAGTTACATACAATAGAAGGGACCTTTGATCCATAGCTGGGGGACGACTTCCCCTTAAAGTGCAAAGTATTAATGTGAAAGTGACTCTGCCCGGTGCACATTTGTTACTTCAAATAATGGGCCTAAAATTAGCACACAATGGCAGGCAGACGGGCGACACTCGCACTCAGCCATGCGCAGGAAGGGAGAGGGAGGTGATTGTATGAAAATGAGTGATTTGCTGGGCCAGAGACTTGTTGGGAGCGCCGGCTCCCTTTCCACGCCACCTCTGAGGGAGTAGCTGGAGACAAGGCCTGGCGCTGGTGTTGTCCCAAGGTCGCACCGCCTTCAACAGGGGCCGCGTTAATCTGCTGCCTTGTGTGTGTGTGTGTGTGTGTGTGTGTGTGTGTGAACAGAGGGTGGGAGCCTGTAGGAGCCATTAGCACTAGCGCTGGTTTCAGTCCAACCAAGACTGGATTTATTATGCCCCCTTGGTGATTGGATGAGACGTAAATGTGCCTGTAGCTCTGGGTGCTAATCCCTAGCAGGAAAAAGGACGCAAATAAGGCAACTAATGGTTTGGCTGAATGTGGAGTGAATTTGTAATTGTATGTTTCAAATTTAGTTGAGGCAATTCGTCAATTTTTTTTTTAAAGACGAACTTGACATTAAATAGTGGCTGTGAAAATGTACAATACAGTATGTTGTGTGGGAATGATGTGAAATGAAATGATGTGAAACTCCCATTGTCTAGGCCCATGCTTTTGTGGACACCAATGGGAACTACTGGCTAACACACTGTGTAACCTGTCCAGTGCCAGCACTCCCACCACCACTGCTACTGGGACTAGACTGGCCAGTGGTTCTGGCTGGTTTGAGGACATGCTACTTCAGAAGCCTTCAGGACCACTCGACTGCTGCTCTCTGTTCCTTTCAAGAAAACTGACGAGTACATCTATCTGATGGAAAGAGGAGTTGGTGTGCAAAGGTTTTACAAGGCCAATTGGAGAAAGGGCGTCTGTTGTGAATTAACTTTTTGGGGAATTTCATGGAATCTTTCCCAGGTGCTGAGGTATTCCAGAGACTGCAGTGGGAGTGGCCAGAAGGAGAGCAAGGTTGGAGGGTTAGGTGGAGGGTTAGTGTATGTGTGGGGGAGGGGGGTCTTGTCTCCCTGGGGAAACAGAGAGAGAGAAAGAGAGAGGGGTGATGCGAGCCCAGTAAAGCTCCCCTGTCGCCACTGCAGTAAAAAGCATTACCCCCACTTGTCCCTCCTTTCACTGTAAAGAGAGGCACGAATAGCAGGGATTATAATATCTAATTTCCAGCTCGAACTGTTCCTGAAAGTGTCTTTACGTGGACCAAAAAAAGAGCTTGCAAGTAGCTTGTTTATGTTGGTCGACTGAGAGCTGTTAAACATTTAAGTCCCGGTAACTGATGCCAAAGGCTGGCTGGAAGTACAGTATCATGTGAGTTCCAGGCTTCTCTGGCTGAGAATGTCCTCAGGGTAGACAGGCCCCTACTGAGAAAACTTTGCGTGACCTCCTGTAATGAGAACGGCAAAGTATTTGGTTCAGGAGACACAGACAACAGAACTGTTGGAGATGGTGAAATATTGATGTAAGTCAGTGTAGGAAGAAAGAAAATATGCAGGGTTATGTTTTTTGTTCTCTATGGATATGTGCTGCAGACCGGATATTTGTATGTCCAACGGAGTTGGGTTGTTGTTACTGTTTTTAGCTACTAATATATACATCCAAACAACGCTGTGTAGGTCATGTTGAAAACCACCCATCACAAAAATGATTCAGGTCAAATGATTCAAGTCAAAATCTGAAGAATTCTACTCATGTGTTTTTTTGTACAATAATGTTATATTATGCTATTTTAGGCTTTTGGTTGTTACTCAGAATAGTATGATTGTTATGTGGTCTTGCAGACATTGCTTAAGCTTTGATCTGGCTTTATTAAACTTTCACCATTTGCCAGAAAACACTGTTTTCTATTAACAGAGCCTGTGTACAGGGAATAAACCCATGCTCAGATCAGGACCCACACGTGTACATAAACATCAGGAAACACTGGATGTTTTGGCCTGGGTGACTAATGATCCGAAAAAAGTTAGTTCTTCAAACAGACTTAAAATATAAAGCATGTGAAAATTACAAATCTATGGAAATAGTAGCAGAAACACAAGGGGTTTATGCCTTTCATACAGGGCTTGAGAGTTTGGGCAGCTAAATGTTGTTTTTTAAACCTGAAAGTGACCACACATTTTATTCCTATTGTTCTATTTCTCTCACAAAACTTGATCATAAAGAAAATATCAGAGAGGAAGTATATCATTTTAGGTGGGGGTGGGTGGGATATATTGATCACATCACTCCACTCAAGTTCTGCAGATGAAGTCGAAAATTAAAACATGACATGACTTTGAACGGTTCTGTCGGACCAACCTACGGTTCCCTGAGGATCCCGTGGCTACCGGGACTTCTGCTTTAACGGAACACTGCAAGGTTTCCTTCAAACAAAAAGTTGTAAACAAATAATTCACCAACTGCTATTTCTAATAGACAATGTTATGTTGATGCAAGTTATAAAAAGGCAAACAAGTATTTGCAACACCAAATGTTGCCACGTCCTCACTGTCCCACTCTGACTGAAGTGTTTTCCAACTATGCCGGCCACTCTCAGTTCAGTGCACACAGCGTGTTCCTTTTAAAGCCCTCTGATTGAGTGAGTCCAACACGGGGTTAAAGTGGGCCGCGACGGAAACAGAAATATTATGATAGATGCTGTCTGCCCGACCAGTCCCAGCTGGTTCTGGGTATTTAATAAACATGTAAACACTCTAGTTTCCCTCATTAGGTGATTGCAAAAGCCCATGCTGTCCATAAATCAAGGGCCAGGTTATCAAGGCCTGTGATCTTAACTGTACAGGGCGCCCAGCTGTCTACCCGATAGAGACTTGGAACAGCAGGCTATAAAGAATTCAATTCCCTTCAACCTTTTCTCTCCTTTCACTCAAAGTGTACTCACAACAGTCCAAAGTAAACATACAAACATAATCGAGAAATGGTTTGTTTTTTATGGTAAGTGACAAATTATATATGATGTGCGCAAAATAGTTGTGTACTGGGTTCTAGCTACCGCTTGTTAGCATACCTGAATGATAAGAACATTCTCAAAAATCTGGTTTTACCAGTAGTTATTCATTTTAAATATTATCTTGGAGTAATTTTTTTCCTTAGGAGTGTAATCTCCAGAGGTTTACCAGTGAAGGTAAGACAATGAGAAATGGCTGGAAGTTCACTTTACCTCTGTTTTGTCCCCTTGTAAAGGTTAGTTCATTGTCTTACCTTCGCTCGACATTTTCCTCATGTACATTGAAAACCCTGCACTTTCTGTCCGGGGCGGGTCGGGAGATTGGGCTAAGCCCCAAATGTATTGTGATCCCAGTGACGCATCTGTCTCCTGCCAAGGCATATTTTGTAATAACAGTGGAGGTCTTCTGCATTTGTAACATGACTATAATCATGATGTCCTTTACGGCATAAATGGAGGAATTCCATAGAAAGTGTTGTTAATGCTGTAACATTGTTATTGGATGTCTATGTACATATCTGAGAACATATTTAGCCCCAGAAAATATAGAATATAACTTGATCAACTTAACATTATGCACGCTGTCTATAATAATTTGGAGAAAAAAAACTAAAATCTAACAAAAAACATCTGCTGAGCGAAATATTATCTATTCACACAGCTTTTGGTCCCACACTGGGACTGACTAAGATCATCAAACAAACCACAACAACAAATACATTTCATTTAGTTCCATTCTTGTTCAGTTCATTAATCCTGCTGTCTGATATGCTTTCTCAGCCCACAGAATTTCAGAACTAGAAACATGACCTGGACTGGACTCTCCCCATGTAGTCTGGCAGAGTCCGCCGAAACATCCCTGCCATTAGCCGCGCCTGCTGCTGCTGTGTCATGCAGGCTCTTCAAACCGGGGGGGACAGTGAATCGCCTTCAGGGACTGAATACAGATACTCTCCAAGGAGCACGCATTTCATAGAAATCCTGTGAGGTATGACATTATGAAAAGCTCATGGTTGTTATAGGTGAGAGTGTCTGTTCTCCGCCACACCTACACATGGAACATTTCGTTCAATGTCTCTACGTTAAAGAAATCCTACAGTGCCAGTATGTTGGGACCATCGGTGTGTATCATTTCTATGTGCCTGGGTGCCTGTTTGTCAAAATCGAATAATTTGTGTTTTTCTTAGCTATGGACATTGGCATGCTCTGGGCTCGTATTGGCATTTATCAACTGAGAATTTGTCCGGAGTTCAACTGTATGTGTCTGGGATAAGAAATAATCCCTCTCTTGTGGACGTGCTCCTTAAACCACCGTCATGGTGGCAATATGTATAGAATTGCCGGGATGGGATTTCTCTAGTATTGTTTGGTTGATGCCCGAGCACAGATGTAGCTGAATGACAGAGTAGGCATTCTAATGTGGGCTTCTCTCATTACTCAATTAATGTTGTGGAGAGATTCTGGTTAAAAACAAAGCCACTATGTTATAAACCCACGCCAGACCATCAAGAGTGAGTGGTGACTGGAGACCGCTGGCAAAAAGGGCTTTAATGTATTTCAAAGCAGGAAATGATTGAAAGAAAGCTGTGCATTACCAAATGTGAGGACATTTAACAAATACTGTCCTTAGGATGTGTATGAGCCATGTACATGCATCAGATATTTAAACTGAATCACAGCCGGACCAATTGGTGGAAGCCAAATGGAGTCTTACTGTTGGAAGACAAAGACAATGTGATCATCCTCACCGCTAATCAGTCTGAGACTTTGATCATGTACTGTGATGGGGAACTTCCACTTTTCTGTGACCTGACTCAGACACCCAAAGACATACACAGACACACACCGACATGGACGCGCGCAGACACGCACACACACACACAGACATACACAGACACACACCGACGTGGATACGCACACACACACAGACTGCCTCAGACACACACGGACGCACATACCTTGACATCATGTACATGCATTTCTACCACATTTACACCACTGTTACGGTTTTCCAGCCAGGAAATGCGGTTAATATTCTGTCCCAGCAGGGCCGCATGTAATGCATCTAATTCAGGCCTCTATAGTGAGGAAGAGAGGAATATCCTGGAAACATCTTTAACCTATTCAGGCAGGATGATGTCATGATTAGAAGAGGAAATTGGGATCCCTCCAGAACCTAAACACCCTGAGGCAAGCAGACGGCTGGAAGGAGGGAGGGAGTGGGGGGGGGCATATTTCTAACCGGCTCAGAGTTTGACCTGCAGAGATCAAAGCATAGAGCCACTTGGCTGACACGGAGGGGCACACTCCAGGGGGACGTGCGCGTGCGTGTACGTGTGGTTGAATGTGTGCGTGTCGGTGTGTGTCAGCCTAACTTCAGGAATACCCCCACTTATTCTCCTTCTACCTCAGTCAGCCTGATGTCAAACGTAACGTACCATTAAAGATATGTGGTCCTGCCCTCCCTCTCTCACTGGCCCATCGCACCAAACAGTCCCCGTTCTCACGTCTTCCTCCCCCCCCCCCCACCACACACCCACTTCGCTTTCAACTCTGAACCTCGGCAGCTAAATAAACCAGGCTGTGATGTTCCTTGCCTTCCCGCCGTGTGGTACCGATGAGGGAGAGCGAGAGAGCGAGAGAGAGGTGATGAGGTGAAGGAGACAGAGAGCAGAGCCGGGCCAGAGGAGGCTGTAGGAGAGGAAAGTTGTGCCACTCTGCTCCACGCACGCTAAACCACGGCCCGGGCCAATCACGGCGCTCCCTCCTCAGCACGCAGAGAGCGCGGCGCTTTCACATCACTGCACTGAGGTGGAGCCCGGCTAGGACCTTGGGGCTTCCGCATGTTGAGGGGGGTAAGGAGAAGGGGCTGGTATCAGTATGGTTCCTATTCGTTTGACGGGGGAAAGGGCACTGTCTGCCGTGACTGGGAGTTGATTGGGAGTTGACTGGGAGTTGACTGGGAGTTGACTACTCATGTCTTCACTGTAATCACTGGAGATCTTCAGCTAAGGCTCTGGAGAATTTCCAAGTCAGGCACAAGATGCTCAGGCAGCAAACGGGTTTCACATGAGAGCTCATAGTGCAAACGATTGTTCTCCTACTTTGGGATCACATCACTGTGTCCCATGTGCATCATGCAGAATTATTTTATTATTTGACCAGTGTTTCTTCACAGCGTTGAGAGATACTCAGGCTTCTGGACAGGAAAGTCCCTGCTCTGTTTTCTGCATCATTAGCTTTTGTCTCAGAGAGGACAGGGTACACGCGATTTACCTCTGAGGTCGTGTCCCCAATGTGACCTGTGAATCAGCGGAAGTACAATACTGCTTTTCAGCAGGGATTAAGTTGATAAACTACTGTGTTCCCAGATTGCTTAAAGCTAGAAAAAAGTTATCTCTCACAATATGGTCAGGTTGAAACAGGTGACTAACTGTATTAATGCGTAATTGTTTAATTACTCTGAAATGTTTGGGTTATCAGTATGACAATACAACATTTACATGCAATGTGAACAATGTTTAATTACAATATAAAATGGCATGATCGTGGCTACAGCTCCTAGTTCGACTATAATAAACCAGAAGTAAATTCTAAGTGTTTCATTAAATTAAAAGTAGGTGTGGTAGTTAAGGCAGCTACATGTCGCGCCAAACATCAGACACATCAGCGATTCTTTGGCCCCGGTGGTGTGTGCTCAAACAAGCCGAGTCTTGCCTGAGGCTAGCAGGACAGTGAGGGAATCACTTAAAAAGGTTTAAAAGCTCACGTTTCCTCCCCTCACGACATATAACTCAGCCTGCCCTGTCACCTTCCCAGTGTGAAATATGTTCTCGCCTCAAACTAAAACAAACAGTAAATCATTCTACCTCAACATGTCTCCATTAGACAGAACACAGAGGCCAGGAATGAGAGAGGGTATGACAGTGGAAGCCCTGAGCAGCCAATCAAGTCTCTGAAGGGGTGGAGTTACTTCAGGTGTAAGGCATTTCAATTGGAAAATGATTTATACTACGAAAACCAAGTTCATTGACTTCTTCTGCAAATAACAATTATTTTGTGGCAGGATGAGGATTTAGCTGTTTAATGAGCATGTCTTGAGGGTCTTTTTATTTTGTGAGAAAATAGGCTCACAGGACAAATATATAAAGTAACTTGAGGCATACAAAGAGGCAATAAGATTAAGCCATGAAGGCAGAGCAGCTGTAGTGTTTCAGAAAAGCAATGAGCTCAACTGCTATTACATCAAAGGAAGAGATTTTCTTTAATGTGACTGAGGTTGGCTTCAGTCTGCTTCACTGATCTCCAGGGAATATATTTAAGCGGCACTGAACTTAAACATTCAGGACATCATTATGTGCAAGCTTTCTAGCGCAAACACTTGTAGAATGTTTTCCCTTTCAAAATGATTCCGAAAACTGGATGTAAAATTCTGCTAACAATAGCTGAATGTGTTGCAGTGCAGAGTTCATGTTGTGATGTACGATGTGGACCCAGTCCAGCGTTACATTCGACTCCGTAACTACAGCCCTTCATCAGGACTGACCCGATCCCCAGTGGATGCAAACCTCAAGCCCCACACTCCTCAGCATCCTGAGTTTGTTTAGGCCAGACCTCTGACTTCCTCTTCCTGTAAAGAAAGAGGCTTGATGGTGGAGGGGATATAAGACACAGGATGACCCCCTCTCAGCCTCACCAATTTTACCTGACCTCTGTATGTTGTCTCGTGGGTAACTAATTCCTTTGGCACATGCAGCTCTGGAAGCCATTTTCCATCAGTGAGCAAGAGTGATTGGGCTGGCTGTGGCCCCTGAGTGGCCGATCTGTCAGTCAGAGCAGTCGGGTGGAGGATGGAGGAGGAGGGTGTGTTTGGAGTTAGCGGGCTGTGCAGGCTGGGCCCGGGTGGAGGGGGCAGGGGAAGGTGTGTTTGGAATTAGCCAGCAGGATCGGCTGGGTCGCGGTGGAGGGGGCAGAGGAGGGGTGTGGCCCCTGGTGTCAGAGATGATTAGAGGAGCCGCCTGCATGGGCCCCAGACGCAGCACACATCACACACACAAGACACACACAGCCTGGTGCCAAGGGGACTCATGGGGAAGCAATCTGCCGAGGATGATCGCACCAGGGGATGAGTGGTCAGGAGTGAAAGCGAGTTGGGGCAGGGCACCTTGGGATTTAGAAGGTTTGGGAGCTTCTCCATGTGTCTCCCTAATGGGAGAGGAGGTGGCTCTTGGGAAGTTAAAAGTCTGGAGGGATTTCTGGTTGATTCACTGCAGATTCCTACTAGAGCAGTGCTGCCAGCTCTGTCAGAAAATTACCTTGACTGAAGCTCACCCCTAATAATTAAGCAGGAAGAAAAAGGAAAAGGATCTAATATCTCAAAAGCACACTTTTTTGTCAGACAATCACAAAGAGCTTTTTGGAAAATGTGACATGGCTGCCAAGTTTAATTTCACTCCAATACACTAGTGTAGAATGGCTGTGCTGGTTAGCCCTTCAAAAGTCCACATGATCACACTCGCCGCGATTATATAAGACAATACTGTCATTCTTGGTAAAATTTCAAATAGGAACTCATTCTTTTCTCGTCTGAAACACTCAATAGGTAACCGATGGAAAGAAGGTTAAGGTGAGAAGGGATTTTGAGGTGATTTAAGTTGGGGGAAGTGAAAGATTCATGCTAATGTTCTGTGGTGTGTGGTGATGTTGAGATGGCCTAGTTAGAAACTACAACACGTGTTGAGGGAGGTCTTCGAAGACTGTTAGTACAGAGACACATGTCAGGAAATGTAGCATAGTCAAAGAGAACCACCCTAGTACCTACAGTCATTATAATATGTACAGTATTAACTGTAACTAATACCACAGTAGTAACAGTGAATTATACCACAGTATTACCAATAAATAATACCATTTAATTATGCAATCATTAGCAACATGTCCAATAATTTGTGGCCAAAATGGAGCGTTCGAATTTCGGATGATGAACAAACCGTCCAGGACACCTTAGTCACAGATTGGGTCCTTTTGTGTCTTTCATGTATTTGATTGTGTGTGTGTGTGTGTCTGTCATATGTTTGTGTGCTGCCTGTCTGTCTGCCTGTGTGTGTGTGTGTTGTCACATGATGTGTGTTGAGGTTGTCTGGGAGATTCCTCTGGGTTGTAAAGTGGGCGCCATGGCTCTTCTAAGACCCTGAGGAGCTGTCAGTCAGAGACATGAAATATTCAGCAGGCCCTCATCTTCTGCACTGAGTGACGGCGCCAAACGACTCTTTCTACATGCATCATCTCCTTCCCTCTGTTGGTCAGTCTGGTTTTCTCTATCTTCTCTCCCTTTTCTCTTTCTGTTGTTTTGAACATATCCATGTCAATCTCTCACTTTCTCTGTCTCTCTTTTCCATCTCTCTCTCGCCCCTCTCTTTCTCCACCTTTATCTTGCTCCCCTTTTCCCTCTGCCTCTTTCCCCATCCTGCTTTCTCTATCTCTCTGGTCATTTGTCTCCGTGTCCTCTGGTATTTTGTTTGTTTGAGTGTGTTTATGTGAGAGCTGCAGTGTCAATAGCTAGGTCCCAGGCAGTCCAGGGTGTTTGTAAGTGTAAGATTCCTCAGAACGCCATCACAGAAACAACAGCCTGAGGGATACTGCCAGTTCCAACTCTGCCTTGTCTTAACAGATGCCTATCTCCCTCTGTCCTCTCCCGTTCTCTCCCTCTGTCCTCTCCCGTTCTCTCCCTCTGTCCTCTCCCGTTCTCTCCCTCTGTCCTCTCCCATTCTCTCCCTCTGTCCCTCCCATACTCTCCCTCTGTCCTCTCCCGTTCTCTCCCTCTGTCCTCTCCCGTTTTTTCCCTCTGTCCCTCCCATTCTCTCCCTCTGTCCTCTCCCATTCTCTCCCTCTGTCCTCTCCCGTTCTCTCCCTCTGTCCTCTCCCATTCTCTCCCTCTGTCCCCTCCCATTCTCTTCTTGTCCTCTTCCATTCCCTCCCTGTCACTCCCATTATTTCCTTATCCCTCCCATTCTCTCCCTCGGTCTTCTCCCATTTCCTCCTTGTCCTCTCCCATTTCCTCCTTGTCCTCTCCCATTCCCTCCCACTGTCTCTCCCATTCTCTCCGGGTCCCTCCCATTCCCTGCCTCTGTCCTCTCCCATTCCTCCCTGTCCTCTCCCATTCTATACCTTTCCATTCCAATTCCCATTCTCTCCCTCTGTCCTCTCCTGTTCTCTCCCTCTGTCCACTCCCATTTCCTCCCTCTGTCCTCTCCCGTTCTCTCTGTCCACTCCCATTTCCTCCCTCTGTCCTCTGCCATTCCAGTCAGCAGTGAGTACTCAAATCCAGGAGCGTCAATGGATGGCGCCAGCATTAACCCTGTCTCCCCAGCTCCTCCCCTCTGTGGAACACTCAGGCCCAGGGTGCAGGAATGACACCCAGCACCCAGCCAAACAACAGATCAATGGAGCGATTGGGCGGCTCTTCCCTGTATTGATAGAGCCACTTGGGCTCCAGAAGTGCCCATTAATCCCAGCAGTTTATCAGCAGCAGGATCCTGCTGACTGCAAAACAGAGACCGTCCACACATGCACATACGCATATATGAATTCACACACACACACACACACACACACACACACACCCACACACACACACACTTAGACGGTTCTACTCTCTCGCCCACCTCTCATCCCTTTTCCAGAACGTGGCGTCAATTGCATTACCTCGGGTGTTAGTGTGGCTATAGAGTTGCCTTGTTTTAACTGTGCGGCGGTAACCGTATCCAGTGGCCTGCGTGGCCCGGACTGCGGCAGCAGACAGTGGGTCTGACCGGAGCGTGGCATTGATTCTAATGGGCTTTTTAGGGCCCTAATGATGGGAATCTGTTCACGCCTCGCTTGTCACGCCTAATTAAGCTGCAGAAACAATGACTCCATTCACACTGGCTCATGTTACCTTTCTCCTCCTAGTTGTGTTTCTTCTCAGCCCACCCTGGCCTAACACCATCCCAGCCAAGCGTCAACGGAACGGGACTCCAAAACCGCCACCATCCCCAGCTGTCGGACAAATATTCAACGACTCGATACGCTGTCGCTATTTTCATTTAGTCTGTGCAACACCCAAGCCGGTTGAAACCATCACTCCCCCCCACCCGAACCGCCAACCAGGGGCTGTATGCTCTCAACTCAAACAACTTTCATTATCTTTCGATCTATCTGTTCCATTTTACATCCATCCATCATCATCAGTCCGTCTCTCTTTGGAGGCCAGATTTAATAGTTGTTGTTGAACGCATGACGACAGTTGCAAATCAGGTGGTTGATTCACTGGGTGATAAAGGCCGTGCACCACCTCCCTCTTACGGATGTTTGTGTACATATGCTTTTAGCTGGGCTCTTAACTCATAGCGCTAGATCTATAACACGATAATGGCTGAGCGACGGAAGGCAAAGGTTTTTGTGATTTAGATCAGCAGATACCAGAGATAGAAACCCTTTTCTTTCTCCAGTGCTGGAACATAGCAGTGTGACTGTGCATTCATTATCTGTTGTGTGAAGATGTTTTGTTGGCTTTATGGATGACTGCTGTCTGTCTGTCTGATGCGAAGTCTCCCCAGTCAATATTAATCTTCTGCTTCAGTTTATCACTCCATAACTTTATGACGTGCACTCACCTGGTATGAGTTTCAGTCAACTTTTCATCTGTTTCCTTCCCTATGCTGTCTCCCTGTTCACAGACTAGGGTTGTTGGCCCGAAGGAGACCACATGTGATCAGAGTCATAGTTCATAGTAATCATATTCAATAGGCATGTCTGTAAATTCTGGTTTGTCAGTGATTCTCATAGCATACAGCAAACTACTGCTGCTGCTTGTGACTCAAAGTACGTAATGTTTGCTGTCTGCCAGCTAACTATGCTAATGCTTCTGCGTAAACACAAAAGGAAACCTGGAACGGTATCATCATTTAGATTACACCTCCATCCTGCATATAACGAACACTACTCTAATAATTGCTGAAGCTGGTTATAACTTGGAGTTAAGTCATTCAGCTTGGCAGAACATCAGCATTAAAACGTTGGAAACATGATACATGTTGCACATGACAAGACGCTCCATTTCTCCCCATCTAGATGTAAGTGTGACAGGTGTGTGTAGTACACGCTCATCGCCTCAGTGTCAGCTGACCTGGCACTAATGATGGTTGACAAATCTCCAAACAAGACACTGTGATTGGTGAAATGCGTGAATGCCATCGCTGTTCGGGGCTTGACCGTATCTTCAACCCGTCTCCCCGGGAGCCAGGATGGGGAGGTCTTTCAGCTTCGGAGGAATGTTTTCCAATGACAGATACAAATGCACCGTGCCTGCAGCTATCATTAAACTTCTCAGTCACCAACGAAGGCTGTGATTAAACCAGGGATGGAGATTTAGATAGATATAATGAACAATGAGGTTACGGGGTCAGGGGCAGTGGGGCATGCGTGAGCACGTCTGCGCGTGTGCGTGCGTGCGTGCGTGTGCGTGCGTGTGCGTGCGTACGTACCTGTGTGTGTGTTGTGGATTGTGGGGGGCATGGCAGGGGCAGGAGTCAGAGTCAGCGAGTCCTCTGAACCTCAAGCAGCCTCAGACGCTGGGCCCTGATCAGCTTGGAGACCGCCTCAGCCTCTGGAGAGGGTGCAACAGATGTTCCTCATTGTGTGCCTTGTCTTTCCCTGGTGTTAAATTGCCTGGTTTGAGGCAGAACGCTGGATGCACACGCCGTACATGACTTTTTGACACTCCGGAGGCGTGAATCTTTGCCTCGCCGCTCCTATGAGTCATCTAGTTCCAGTCTTCTGTAGTGGCGAACAGGTCAGAGAAGTCAGGAAGCCATCTTTAATCATTATGACACATTGAAATTATAGTCACCTACTGTTCACTGACCGGTTGGGAGGATTTGAGAAAATGCAGTATAAAGTCTATTTGTATTTAGGTTTTAACAAGTCCCAATTATCGGATAAATGCGTCTATTTTTCCCTTTTGATCTTTTTAGGTGTTTCAAATAATTTACTTCTTGACGTAATTGTTTACAATAAAGTTTTAATCACATATGAAATGTAAGAAACATTGGAATTTCACAAGTAAATATATGATGTACATTGACATTGTTATTGTGTAATTAATAATGAACAATAGCTAATCCCAACACTTGTCTTTTACCTCTACATTACCTCCTTCTTGTCCCTTGTCAGTGCACTACAGAAGCCTCAGGGCATAATGAAAGCCCTCCCAGCACAACACACCGTAACAGCAATTTGCTGTCCTGCCATTTCCAATGAAAGACAAAAAACATGATTTGAACCATAATTTATTTTTGGTAAGCCAATCTCCCTGGGCACCTAAATAACAAAGGGTTTCAGTACCCCTCTATGAAATGAGAGGACTCGTAACAAAGACATGCTTCGCCATTCCCCACTTTCATGAGAAGCTCTTATAAGAAACACATTTTTCCGAGCTGAACTAGCTAGCTTTTACAATCGTCTGCCTGTTCTCCTGGACAGCTAAAACAATCTGCTAATCAGCATGAATGATGGTTAACCACCAACCTGTCTATTAAGGTTGAGTAGCTACAGCCTGTCAGGCGAGCTGATAGTATCAACAACATGCTGCCAACGGCAGTGGCTTTCCATTCCGTACTCAGCCTGTTTGCCCTGTACAAAGAAAGTGAAAACTTCATACATAGAAAAACAAGACACATGGATTTCCAACAACGCTCAAATGTGAGGTCTTCCAGAGGAGAAGACAATGATATCCCAGGGCCAAACACTGGTTTATCTTTATTATTTATCTCAGAATTTTGGTTGTTCAATTCAAAATGGGACTGTAACATTTTTTAAATGTTTTGTAAATATTCACTAATTGCAGTATTTGTCATGACTCTTCTGACAGACTCAAAAATTTTAATAAAAACCACAATCATAAAATGGTGTTGATCTTGATTCTGTTAAATGTAATGGGTAGTAAAACCCTGGCAATACATTTTTGTTTGTTCTAAGTCCTAATGAATTGATTTGCATGCACCTCTATGTTTGCATGCTTGTAGTTCGGTGCCATCACTCTGTTAAGATAAAAATAAAAAGATGTCAATTTTACACAAGGACCAAACCAAATGTGACTACAGGGTGCACTTGTTTAGTCACTTAAATAAACCACACTAATGAGTGAAGGGTCACCAAAAAACTATCCATTGACTATCATTAATTAGTATGTTTCAAGGAAGCAACAAAGTCAGCAAAAGAAGCTAAGGCATGGAACATGGAACAAAATCTAACTGATGCTAATGCACTAAAAGTTTAACATGCACAAAACAGAAATATCCCTTTCAGTTTAACATGGGAAAACTGTCATTTCAAAAACATGTGAAACTGCATTAAAAATACAAAAGTGTGTATGGGTGTCCTGGCACTCTAAACATAATACGTAACTTGTTATTTAACTTGTGCAAATGTAAAAAGAACACGGTCGATCTGAAATACCTAAACAGGTTGTAGCCGTGCTCTTTGCAGAGATTATAGAACATCAGTGACCTCTGTTGCTTCTGTTGTATTTAAACCTTGATGACGGTGTAGGGAATACGCACGTCGTACAGCAGATGGATTGTGGGTTAGCACTGTCCAGAGCTGTCTGGAAGGAATACATCAAGGGGTGGCGGCCGTGTTGACCATGTGACGTCTTGTATTTCCTTTGACAGCTCCTGGTTCCTGTCACCTCCACGCTGTTCTGCCTGGCTTCATAACCCGTTGACTGTCCTCCTCGCGGCCTGGCTGCTCTCCGCGTGTCATAAGGTTGCAACACTGCATGTCCACTCGAACACCGCTGGTCTGGCAGCTCGCTTCCATCACTGTCACGCTCTCGCATTCCAAAGCTTACTTCACCCCCGTGACATTATTTACAGCCTCAAAACGGCCAACTCTGGGGTACGCCAGGGGATATCTTCCCTACTGCTCCCCTGTTCTTCACCCCATTGACACACCTGCTCAGTGATGAATTACACCTACATAAACCCCCTAACCCGGCAGAAACGGTAAGTTTGACTGCTTCTATTAGCAGAATAATCCCCTTGTAATCCTGACTAATTATGACCTCACCTCCAACCCCCTTCTATACTACCTGTTAATTGGTGGAGAAGGAAGTGTGTTGGTCTGGCAGTTTGGCCCGGAGGTGCGAGGGCTTCTAGAATGTCTTTGTGTGGAACTTCCAAGCAGCTCAATCAGGGTCATCTAATGGCTGACCTCTGTTGTTATTGAACAGCAGTTATGTGTTTTGAAGGTAAACGGACATTAGACAGACTGCGTGAAGACAGATAAGGCAGGACAACCAGCTCCGGCAGGTCAACTTGTCACACACCATGACACTTGACAGGGAAATAGTGTTGTTACGGACAGAGATGCACATGGGCGTGGCAATACACCAAAAATACATTTTGGTGACTGAACAGAGCATTTACTAATTTGGGTGAATATGGTAGCAGTCAAATAGAACGCCTCAGAAAATATCTCCGTCCTCGTGGCACTGATGGTAGGGCAGTGCTTTGAAGGTAGGGGAAGTTGTGGTCCATGGATTCCTCTTGCATGTTGACTGCATTTTAACATTTAGGAGACACAAAATTGACTTGTTTTTTGACCATGTCTTTTCCTATCTTGTGCATTTATGTCTTCACACTGTCAATGAATGACTGGTAGATTTCTACAGTTCCCAGAGCCAGCGTTATGAAGATCCACAACTCAGCATACTTTGTATATCGTTCAAACCCCAGGATTAAGGCCTTGTTTGTTTATATTGTCTTTTAGTCATTCACATAGTCTGTTTCTCCAGGCACAATGGAGCCCACATAACAGGGTTAGGAGTTGGCCGTTTCCTTGTGTTAACTGGCCGCTATGTCTCACATGATTCTCCCAGTGTGAATAGGGGTCATTGTTGGGATGGACCAGGGATGGGGCATTTTGGGGGCTGTTTTTTTGGATTTTGAATGTAGGGTGAGAACAGATTAATTTAATGAGGCAAGAACATTTTCATGATTTAGAAAAGATTAACACTGAGCAGGAGTGTTTCCCCCTTCCCCCAATCTGTTTTAAAGATCTGGTTTATATATTTAAACCCTGGAAGGAAGAAGGCATACTCCTCAGTGGAAAATTCTAATTTACTTTTCATTGGTAGCAAAACATTGGTTTTAGACATTAACAATAATTACATTTCAACTCTTTACAAATCTCTTCACAATCTTGTTTTAATTGAAAAGGCAAAATAGTTTGGCAAACTAAATCTCCAAAGCCAGAGGCGGCCCTGCCTTGTGTCCTGGCACACTGCTGTAGGACTGGGTACTGGCTAGATGTGAAAGGTGTCTTGTTTTGTTTCACTACACTTGCTTTGTTGGATGAAGGTGCAGTGTTACCTGATCTTTTGATTTGGTGTGAGGCTGCTGGCCCTGTGAAATAAGGTCACTTGGCAGGCTAAAGTACTAGATCACAGAGGTTGGAGTAGTATAGCTGTCATGCTGGCTGATTGCACAGGGCCATTGTGCTGAATGCGATTGTATGTAGACCTTTTGATTTCTCAGAGTGGCTGCAGATCCAACTTCTCAGTTTTTTCACTAGACACTGTGCTTGAGTGGATCACTTTCTGGTCACACGTTTTTTCTCAACACACACTGATTGATGAAGGCGGCTCATTTATTTAAGTTGGATCAATGTCTGCAAAATCACGTAATAATAGCAGCCTATACAGCTCCATAAACATAATTTGTCTCTAAATGCATATCCTCATGAAACAGATGAGATCAAGGTTTTAGTGTGCAGCATGGGTGTTTAATCAAGAAGAGGATGATCGTTAATGATGATAAGTGAATAATGTAAAGTGAAGGACACCACAGAAATATGAACACATGCGCAGTACATGAGTCACACGTGTGAACGCTTTGGGATCATCAATCTGGAAAAAAGCCGCAGTAACTGTCTATTTATTCATGAACTGAATTGGAAACAATTGAGTCTTACTAAAGTATACTACATAGTAAATACTCTAATTTATTTTTAGTAAGGATTACTAAAACATTACTGTACATTTGACTTAATTCAGCTTACTACCTCATAGACAGAAGTGAGAAGATGTACAATATATTTTTTTAACACGTATTGAGGACATAGTAATGTTTGATATAGCAGGTGTGTCTATAAGGTTGGACTTTCTATTTTACAGAAGATGAAGAGAAGAAGAACAAGACGGAATTGTCAAAATTCACTCTCATTAACGTCAAAACAACTTGCCACATTCACGGCTCCAGTGTATCGCTTCACGGCTCCAGTGTATCGCCGCACGGCTCCAGTGTATCGCCGCACGGCTCCAGTGTATCGCCGCACGGCTCCAGTGTATCGCCGCACGGCTCCAGTGTATCGCCGCACGGCTCCAGTGTATCGCCGCAAGGCACCAGTGTATCGCCGCACGGCTCCAGTGTATCGCCGCACGGCTCCAGTGTATCGCCGCACGGCTCCAGTGTATCGCCGCACGGCTCCAGTGTATCGCGGCACTGCTCCAGTGTATCGCGGCACTGCTCCAGTGTATCGCCGCACGGCTCCAGTGTATCGCCGCAAGGCACCAGTGTATCGCCGCACGGCTCCAGTGTATCGCCGCACGGCTCCAGTGTATCGCCGCACGGCTCCAGTGTATCGCCGCACGGCTCCAGTGTATCGCCGCACGGCTCCAGTGTATCGCCGCACGGCTCCAGTGTATCGCCGCACGGCACCAGTGTATCGCCGCACGGCTCCAGTGTATCGCCGCAAGGCACCAGTGTATCGCCGCACGGCTCCAGTGTATCGCCGCACGGCTCCAGTGTATCGCCGCACGGCTCCAGTGTATCGCCGCACGGCTCCAGTGTATCGCGGCACTGCTCCAGTGTATCGCGGCACTGCTCCAGTGTATCGCTAAATAATACTATTCATTATTTATTTTTCACTATTACTTTATTTAAGCGTAAGGAAATATGCATCAGACTCCAAATAATTCCATATGAAACAATTTATTATCACATATTTGTGAGGCTGTTTTTTAAATAATAAAAAGAGGTGACACACACAGGTGACACACACAGATGAAAATGCCAATGGAAGGAGAATTTCCCACACTTGTGGCTTTTTAAATTGCAATTAGTGTCTGTGTATAAATAGTCAATGGGTTTGTTAGCTCTCACATGGATGCACTGAGCAGGCTACATATTGAGCCATGGGGAGCAGAAAAGAACTGTCAAAAGACCTGCGTAACGAGGTAATGGACATTTATAAAGATGGAAAATGATATATAAAGATATCCAAAGACTTGCAAGTGCCAGTTAGTACTGTTCAATCACTTATTAAGCAGTGGAACATTTGGGAATCTCTTGATAGCAAGCCAAGGTCAGGCGGACCAAGATTTCAGCCAAAACTGCCAGAAAAATTGTTCGGGATACAAAAACCCACAGGTAATGTCAGGAGAAATGCAGGCTGCTTGCAAAAAGACAGTGTGGTTGTTTCAAGGAGCACAATATGATATTACAAAAATGAGCTGCATGGTAATGTTGCCAGAAAGAAGCCTTTACTGCGCCAATGCCATAAAAAAAGCCAGTTACAATATGCCTGACAACACCTTGACATGCCTCACTGGCACACGGTAATTTGGAGTGACAAGACCAAAGTAGAGCTTTATGGTCACAACCTTAAACGCTATGTTTGGAGAGGGGTCAACATGGCCTATAATGAATGGAATACCATCCCCACTGTGAAGCATGGTGGTGGCTCACTGATGTTTTGGGTGTGTGTGAACTCTAAAGGCACGGGGAATCTTGTGAAAATGTATGGCGAGATAAATGCAGCATCTTATCAGAAAATACTGGGAGACAAGTTGCATTCTCCTGCACAAAAGCTGTGCATGGGACTCTCTTGGACATTCCCGCAAGACAAGGACCCTAAGAACAAGGCCAAGTTGACCATCCAGTGGTTACAGCAGAAAAAGGTGAAGGTTCTGGAGTGGCCATCACAGTCTCCTGACCTTAATATCATCAGGCCACTTTGGGGTGATCTCAAACATACGGTTAATGCAAGAAAACCAAAGACTTTGCATGACCTGGTAGCCTTTTGCCAAGACGAATGGGCAGCTATACCACCTGCAAGAAATCAAGACCTCATAGACAACTATTACAAAAGACTACACACTTTCATTGATGCTAAAGGGGGCAATACACAGTATTAAAAACTAAGGGTCTGCAGACATTTGATCAGGAGTCAGTCCATTGTTTTCTTTGTTGCCATATTTTGTTTTATGATTGTGCAATTCTGTTATGACCTGCAGTTGAATGTGAATCCCATAAGAAATAAAAGACATGTGTTTTGCCTGCTCACTCATATATTACCAATTCTCTAAGGGTATGCAAACTTCTGAGCACAACTGTATAAAAAAATCAAGCTCCACTACTTCCATCCACTTATGTGAAAAGCACCCCATGCTAGGCTATAGTAAGTAGATTCCCTTCCTAAATATACTCCCAGCAGCCTGCGTTACTCACCGGGCTCCCCAGCAGTGCTAAGACCCCTGTCTCTCCCCGTGCTGGGCCTATGTGGATGGCGGATGGGAAATGCAACTGTTAAAGCATGTAACTGTCATAGCAGCTTAACCAGCAGGCTGTGGATGAGGCCCATGGGGAGCTGTCCTTTCTGGGCCAGTGGAGCCCAATAAAGACTGCTGGTGCCGTCTGGGGCCTCTACTGCTCTGGTGGCTGGATGGCTGGATGCTTGGTGTTAAAAGACCAGCTCCAACATGTTCCCTAACAAGTTTCTCTGAGAATTCTCACCCTGGCTTACTAACGTATTTTCATTCTCATGGCGCCCCGGTACTGGGATGGGGAGGGAGTGAGACTTGATGAGGAGGGAGGGAGTGAGACTTGATGAGGAGGGAGTGAGACTTGGTGGAAAGGTTTCTGTGTGGTTTTTTGATCCCAGAGTGAATCAGGTTTCTGTGGTTCGGTGTTGGCGGCCTGGGAAAAACCTCTTGCGGTTCTTCAACACCATGTTTTGGGGAGACCCAGGGGTCTGTGATTTCAAATGGTTTTCTCTAAACGAAACGGAATACTGAAGGGGCTGTATTTAGTGGTATTGGAACTTGCCTGGTGATTAAAACATTTATGTAGAAAAATATATGGTATAATTTCAACACTTTACAGTATGTTCTTAAAAAAAAATCTGCATCCTGTGAGCGTCTTTGTATGTATGTTATTGTATTGTATTTATCAAAAAAAATTACACTGAGACCCAAGCATATATCTGATGTTAAATATGTTGTATTTCCATTCAGTCATTCTTGTAATAGAACACTGATTATGAATGTCATGAATGGCCAGAATGCACACATCCGATATCAAGCGATTATTAAATACAGGTGTAATTTCAATCATTATGTCACCAACATGGAACATTACGCTTATCAATTATCCCCAACCTGTAAAATGCATCTTCCTGAATAACTCATATCTGTGGCTTATTGAATTGCTTGCTTGCTTGAGTCATGCTGTAGAAAACACAATCATGTGATTACAGATTTTATTTTAATATTCATGTTTAATATTTCAGATATACAATGAACCCCGTCATGTCCAACGAAGTATGGTATGTTATTTTTGTGTTAAGAAAACTGTGATAAAATAATGTATTTATTTATACATTATCATTCTTCACATAAGGCAGTTGTGGGCACAGAGTGAGCAGGGTGTCTGTGGATTTATTCTAGGTGCTCTTTAAACAAGAAAGGTTTCAGATGATTTGGGATAACGGTCAAAGACTCTACTGTCCTACCTTCAAGGTAAGCTGGCCAAGTATCTTCGGGTTGAGTTGACACTTCTCATCTGTAGGAAAGGGACGGTCAAGAGACCAGAGGTGGCAGAACCAAGACGTTTGGTAGGGATATATGATTTTATCATTGCCTGGAGGTAGGGAGGGTGTCTTAAGGTGGATAGGACTTCCACCAGAAAAAACATTTTGTCCTGTCAAATTTGAGCTTGAGGTGGATGGCCAGCATCCAACCAGAGTTGCATCTGGGTGTCAGAAATGGGGCGTCACCACTGGGTGTCATGAGCATAGCAATGTAATATCAAATCATGCAAGGATAAGTGACTTGTGGTATAGAGAGAAGAGAAGGCCTAGAACTGAGCCCTGGGGGACGCCAGTACTTCCTACAGAGCAGATTTCATGTCACATATGAGTGACTGGCCAGGTAGGATAAAACAACACAGTGTGTGGAGCCTGAGATGCCCAGTCTGACAGGGTGGAGTGGAGGATCTGATGGTTCACCCTGTCAAAGACAGCTTCAATTTCAGGAGAAGAACCTCACAAAGGAGACCATTCTAGGTTGGGTGAACATCTTTTAGCCATGAGTGGGGCTGAAAAGATTGTTCTGAGAGAGAATGGCATACATTCTATGACAACCAGTGATTACATTGTGTTTTGCTGGTATTCTTCTTATTAATAGTTTTTGGCTTGTAGTAGTACTGATAATAGTACTGTTATTGTTTGTTTTGTCATCACTTCTATCATTATCATGCACATTGTTGAGCAGAAACCTGCAATATGTTCTTAATGTGGTCTGCCCTGTATCCAATGTATATGTCCAATAAAAATGTAAGGATACATCAAAAACACATCTACAAGTTAACAATACAGCTGGTTGCCCGCAGTTGCAACATGTGTGTAAACTGGCAAAACTGACAATACTTCTGGTACTACAACAGACCAAGTTAGTTCACAGGGTAGAGACGTAGGCTGCCTCATCTTTATGAACTCCTGAGAAAAGTGGAACACAAGATTCAACAGCAGATCATAGGGCATGTACAGGTCTCAATAAACATCTGAGTTGTTCATATTCAGGTGCTCCTAGGTCTTTAGTGATAGAAATATATCAAAAGAACATCTGGAGCTGCAGCCGCTGCCTAAAACAATGTTAGGCAATATTCTCATGTCATATGCCACTCCCATTTCTCCTTTTTTGAGGCAACATCCAAATTATTGTTTGCTTTGCAGATGGTGGAAGGAAAAATATATTTGCCTCAATTCTACTTAGCGTCCGCTGAATGACTTCAATTTAACACCATATTTTAATATGACAATTCGGCCGTTGCACTTTCCTATCCTTAAATACTGAATCCAAGTTTTGAACATACAAATGTAATGCATAAAATGACCTTTTGTACCTCTGCCGCTGCTGTCACTAGTTTTTTCCCTAAAAACCAAGCCAACAATGTAGGCATTAATAAACTAGTGTGAATGGCAAATCAACTCTGACTTAATGCAAAGGAGGATTACTATTACTTGGCATCAATCTAAAATGTTTCCCTGGTGTAATTAGAACCGCTAATGTTTCCAGCTACTATATTCTGTGTCAGTAATCTAGTGGTGATGGTATGTGGGCGTATTCACTGGGCCGAGTTGTTAAATCCAATGACCTTTGAGTTAAGTTTGTGGCGGCACCATCGCGAAACTTCCACTACAGCAAAGAATTTCTGACGTGAATGAATGGAAGTGGTGTGGGAGGCGATCCCAGGGTTGTACCCAAAATTTATACTGGTGTCTGATTGTACGATTGTTTACGATCTTGTACTGCAAATACTCTGCAGACCTGAATCGGGCAGGGGTGATCAATCAGTGTATTTGTCTGATTGAGTGGTCCGTCTGAATAGATGATGAGGCTAACTCTTGCCTTCTCTGCAGTCTGTGCAAAGTGCCTCCAGTCGAAGAGGTCAATATCAACATATTACTGGGCCCTGACAGACACAGCCGCAGACAGGCAGCAATGAGACAGGATCAGCAAGTCAGCAACACCTGCTTTTCTCCGTTCTCTCTCACACACACACACACACATGCGGAACCATGCACATGTGTACGAGCACACGCAATAACACATGTGTGGACACACACACACAAACACACGCTGCCCGCCACAGCCTAATCTAATCAAGTGCGATGGCTAGCTCGATTAATAACGCCAGCTATTGACTTCTAATTGGCGCCGCTCTGCTCTGCTAATTTCCTGGGACAAAATTACACTAATGTGGTTTGCCTGATGGAGTACTTATAGTTGTCTCCCAAGAGAGACAGGTCTCTGAAACGGATAGATAGCAGGGAGGGAGGGGTTAGACGGGGATTTCAAACTTTGATAAAGATCGGGATCTGTTGTTTCAGTGCAGACCATTTTCTAATAGTAGCCTGCTGTCTTTGGAAATGTCATCCTACAGTATTGCTTACCACATGCTCTGGGCAGGGCTAGGCTGGGCTGAGGAGTGTAACACTAGACACCTGTCCACACGCTAATGAATTCTCTCCAAACCATTGAGGCCGGAGGATCTCCCGTCTGTAAAACAGCACGTTGGGCCCGGCAACTCACTCTGCATTACAGGAATCCATACAGCACCTAGTAAATCGGGTTGAGGAACATAGAAAGTAGAGCATTAAATACACAGTTGTCATCCAATCAGCCCTTCTATTATCCTGGCCCGCCTCCCATCCTTTGACCCCTTTGGCTTAAATCTATTTTCACATCCAGGATATTTCCGCGGCGGCACAATGGCAGATTATCTCACACATTTAGCACTGTCCACGTCTTATTTCTCTTCTTAATACATGTTTGTAATCTTCTGATTCTCCGATGGTTCTGATTCTCAGCTCTGTTCACAATCCCTGCAACACATGTTTAATCCTGGGTTGACACTGATCTGGGTGGCTTCAAGCACCTGTTCCTTCAATGTGACAAGACGAGACATACAGTCATTTGAGACTGTTTGCCTGGTCCTTCTAGTAAACACTCTTAAATATGAATTTGTCATTAAAACAGGAAAGCAAATCGTTAAACAGATTATTAAGGTTGATCTGTAAGAGAGGTTAGCTGTTAAAATCTATTCAGTTTTGGATTAAGTAAATGTGAATTTATTATGTATTATATTGCAATACGGTTAGAATAAAATAGAAGAGTAAATAAATCAAGATTTTTATTATTGACACAAGGTAAGAAGAGGTCTGTTAATACAGAAACACGTTTTTTTTTTTCTACTGTAAGAAAAGATGATGAAAGAAAAAGAAAAATTGTTTCTCCCAGTGCTCCCTCTGACCTGTATAATGACAGCATATTATTTTAATCCTGTGTTAAGATCCGATACTAGAAAAGGGATTACGTGTCTTTGATGCAATAGATTATAGATATAAATAGTAATCAGGTCTTTCTCGATTTAATAGAGATTGAAACCTCAGGCACTTATTCAAGCCAAAGAAACCTTGATTTCCTGCTCAAGATGTAGTGCTTTTTAAAAATATTGAACATATAAATAACTATAGTACCAATCAATGAAAATGTTCTTACTTCAGTATTTCAAATAGGTTCACCCTGCATTGATTTATTAATTTAATCCTGCAGTCATATATTTTTGACTGATTAGCTCAGCAATCTGCTTTGATATCCTGTAAAATGTAAAATGTAAAATATCTTATTATTAATTTATTATTTGAGCACAAGCAATAATTTACTGAAGATTATTTCTGTCAATGGGCTACATTTATATGTTGTTCATAAGTTAAATATAAAAAAAAGTGTTATGCTTGTAAGGAAAACTTTCTGAGACACATTAACTAAATATAGCCCTAAACTTCTACCGTAAAATGGACCTAAACTTAACACTAAAAATCCTAATCTTAACTCTTAACATAACCTCTAACCTCCAAACCCAATTGCAACTTCTATACTACACTCAACCCCTAACCTAAAAATTTACTTTTTATCTTGAAGGACAGGGTAAAAAAATTCATCCTTGTGGGTATTTTTGGTCATTACATGACATGGAAACACAAACACATACACACATACAGTAAATACACACACACACGCACGCACACACAAACACACACACACACAAACACACACATACAGTAAATACACACAAAAATCTCTGGACACACACACGCACACACAAACACACACACACACACACATACACACATACAGAAAAAACACACAAAACCCTCTGGATACACACACACACACACACACACACACACGCACACATACACACATACAGTAAATACACGCATGCACACACACGCACACAAATGCACACACCACACAAACACATACACAGATACAATAAATACACACAAAACCCTCTGGACACACATGCACACACACACACACACACATACACACATACAGTAAATACACACAAAACCCTCCCATCTGGGGTGAGACGTCCAACCCTACTTAACACCTGAGGGAAAACAAAGACTCATATACTACATCCATTGTAAGGCAGGCCAAGAAACACAGTTTGAAGAAACGCAGATCAGTTTGAACACCTTCCAGAGACACACGGTGTAAATTAAGTGGATTCCCGAGAGACATCAGTACGACCTCTCAAACAAAAGACACAGGGGAGACGTAACGTTTAAAAAGGGCAACATGAGCAAATACTGTTATTGTAATTAGCAACATTACTTACGTTGACACCAGAGAATGATACCGTCCAGCTGTGGAAGCTCCATTGAGCAGTATGGCTGGTGGGGCAGGGCCAGGGTTTCCAATAGTCATTGTATAGCGGGCTGATTGTCTGAAAGGCTCCACACACCCACCCCTGGTCTCTGGAGGTGGATTCATCACAGCACTGTAGCTGAGGAGCCTTTGTTACTCTCTCAAATGGCTTTCACCGTGCAGCACAGCCTTCCCGAATAAAGACATGGCCTTGAATTCATGAATGAATAGAAAAATCAGTACCGCTACTTTCAAATATGATGCTGGATTTAAAACCATTAGACTGTACTGTATGTGTGTTAAAATATACCCATATACTGTATTACTTTTAATTTAGCTAGAAATCCTGAGCCTATGGAATCAGCTCACTGTAGTCAGGAAGCTGTGTCCTGTCTGGCCTCACTCCTCCAGTAGGGGTCACTCTTCTCTCCTCTCTTTTCCCCTCACAAGGAGCAGGGAGCTCTATTTTCAGCCTAGATAGATACACCATATTGTTTCTAGGATTGCATCTCACGCACTGTATGGTGTATTTAGAAATGCTAAACACACACACGCACACACTGGGAGAGAGTTGGACAGGCAGGGAGGCGTACACACATTAAAACACATCCATATTATGCCTTGCTGATTACAGTCCCAGAATGGTTCATCTGTATGGCAGCATGCTCAGAGACAGCAGCATGCTTAGAGACAGCAGCAGCGACAGCATGCTCAGAGACAGCAGCAAAGACAGCATGTTCAGAGACAGCAGCAGAGACAGCAGCAGAGAGAGCATGCTCAGAGACAGCAGCAGAGACAGCATGTTCAGAGACAGCAGCAGAGACAGCATGCTCAGAGACAGCAGCAGAGACAGCATGCTCAGAGACACCAGCAGAGACAGCATGCTGAGAGACAGCAGCAGAGACAGCATGCTCAGAGACACCAGCAGAGACAGCATGCTGAGAGACAGCAGCAAAGACAGCAGCAGAGACAGCATGCTCAGAGACAGCATGCTCAGAGACAGCATGCGCAGAGACAGCAGCAGAGACAGCATGCTCTGAGACAGCAGCAGAGACAGCAGGCCTGTGGACCTTGTGGTTGCTGTCATACAACATTCGCTGTTACTGAGGTCTGTAACTGTCTGTCTGACTCACGGGTGTCGCCTTTCCCCCAGCCTGAAAGTGAGCCCTTTACCTCAGTCGTGTACATGAAATATTCACCATCAGATTCTCCTGCTTATTGTAGACTCGTGACATTATGGATGTTAGGTATTTTACATTATAGACTTTAATATTTCTTTTGGTCCCTTGTCGTCATCTTAAAGCCTCCAGTCCATCTGACATAGTAGGTTGTCTGTAGATCAACACAATTCTCATAAACGGATGTTACTTTCTGCTCTAGTATTTGATTATTCAAAGCTGAGGCTATGTAAGGCCATCCCAGCTTTCATTTCATTTCCAAATCTATCATCTATAGCAGGTTAACCTGATCCTGCTCCAGCCCTGCTCCAGCCCCAGACCAACATCTCTCCACTTCCTGGTGTCCAAACAATGATTGTTAATGATGTCATCCAATCGGATGAAGATTGGCACAGCGTGGGTTGGGGAGGATGTGTGTGCATGTGTGTGCGTGCGTGTGTGTGTGCGTGTGTGTGCGTGTGAGGTGATGGTGGTGGGGTATGTTATAATGACAGAGGGCTGGAAGGGGGGGAAGCTGAAGGACAATGAGCCATAGTGTCCATAGCTACAATCATGATCCTCAGCCAGAAACTTGCTCTTTCTGTCAGACCAGACTGGGAGGGAGTGGGGAAGTAGTGGGGGCCATCCCCTCCCCCAACCCAACACCAGTTTGGTCCCCTGTCTCCCCGGCCCCTTCATTTAGTCCCCCAGAGAGCCCCAGCCCAGTGCAGAGTGCAGGGGTCGCGCGGTAATTACCACAGGACCTCCTCCCTTTACAGTCTAATCCCCTTCAGGACAGGACAGTGGACACAGACAGAGACGCAGACAGAGAGACAGACAGGATCACGAGCAGATACAGAGATCCAGACTAGTGAACGACAACATGAGATGGACGCTCCTGCAGGTAGTAAAAGGCAGACACAGATCTAATTCACACTTAGTGTTAGAATGTTCCAGTAATAGTGAAAGGCAATAAAAATAGCTTAAATAATAAAACAATCCCGGTAACAAATCTCCACAACAATAACCAACCCTTGGTTGTTTAGCGTATATTAGCATGAAAGCTATCTCAGTCACACACTGGGTGCAGCGCTTAATGCTTTCCTCCAGAAAACATCCAGGACGCTGGGCCTCATAACTGCTGATTGTGCTAATGCAGTGCTAGTGACTGTTAATGGCCCGGCTCTCAGCGTGATCAGTGATCTTATCGTCCTTTCTCCGGCAGGATTTGTTACACTTCTTTATTTCCCCTCCGATACATTAAGAGATAAACCGTCCCAACACTGCTCCATCAATCCACCCACCCCCTCCTCCCCTGCTCCTCTCCTGCTCCTCCTGCTCCTCCTGAAGCCATCTCTGAATATGCTGTTGGGTCCATTGTCTAAGAGGTCAGCAGGTAATAAAGGGGGCTCTAAAGACCTTGTATGGGGACTCATGTCTGTGGAGACATGAGACATGGAGCTGGGGACCCCTTCCACTCTCTGTAGCAGCTAGGTTGTAATGACATGGTCAGTTCAGTATGTTGACTCTGGGGGGCATGACCTCTGGCGGCTACAGGTTCCAGAGCATGACCCAGAATGGTGGCAGTGGCCCTGTCTGACTGTGACAGTTCCCACTGTCGTGACCTGGAATTAGGCCACGGCTGATGGCCGGCCCTCCAGGAGACCCAACTATGATGTTACCACCTTCCTCCAGGTATCTGTCTGATGGTGAACCCATGAGGCTGAAGAGATGGTCCTATAGAAGCACGGATGCTAATGCATCATTCCCATCTCACAATGTCTTGACTTTTAATGTTGTATGAAGGACAATGGACTGAAATAGGTCTTTTGAATGTTACGTTTCAGGCACCATGATGTTCACACATTCAGTTTATTTTCAAATCACCTGGATGAACTCACTTCTCTTTCTAAAATCTACCAGCCAAACAATTATTTTGTTTTTCATGCCATGTGGAAAAGAACTACTATGTAAGTATAGCAACGCAGGTTGAATTTAAGTGAATCTATTATTTCCATGTTATTACTGCAATTTATGTACTGTTTTATACCCCACTTACAATTCCAACCCCAAGACTTAGCTAAGTGATCAATATCCAGATACAAAGTGTTTTGGGTGAAAAAGGTTTTAGCAAAGGTAAATGGAGCCAAACTTTGGAGTCAAAGTAGTAAAAGACATGTTCAAAATTTGTGGCAAATCAGTGGCAGATGTGTATGTTTATAAAGATAAATTGAATTAAAGCAAAGTCCTAGTTGCGCACGAGCTCTGGGTCCTGGGTCTCTCTCTTTCTAATCAGGACTCTTGTGATTTAACTGGCTTCAACAGGTAATGCTATTTAAGAGGAACCACGACAGGCTCCAGGAAATGAAACACGGCCGCTGAACATGGTTTAGAGTGGAGGACTCGGCAGTTTTTCCCCCCTCCCCCCACCGGCGTCCTTTTCCTACTCAGAACTAACTAGAAAAAACCTAATTAACAGTCTGAATGGAATTCTCTCTGTGGAATGTCCGCTGTATCTGTTACTTGGCTAGCCAAACCTAAACCCCCTCCTCAACGTTGATAAACACGCACGCACACAGGCACAAACGCGCAAACACACACACAGGCACACACACACACACACACACACACAGGCTGTGGAACAAGGCTCCAGCATGGCTCCTCACCTGATGTAGAATGGGGGGGTGAAGGGCCGGCCCACTCAAGCGGGACCTCGAGACCACACGGCATCTTTGGCTCAAGTGTTTCGACATTGTTCAATCACTAATTGGACGGCATCTAAGATGATTTCCATTCACTTCTTTATCGGAGCGATTGTTTGTGAGAAATGGTTCTGCCCTATGGCACAGCTGTGGACACATTTGACTCATTTGTCCTGCCTTCATAAGCTCCACGAGGAGACTGATGTTTCATAGTAGACATCTTCAGCTGAGTTCAGGTGAATTTCTTGTTATTGAATACTAATTTCGGTGTTCAGGTCATTGTTGGTTTACATACATGATTTAAGATGTATTCATTGACTATGTCTGACTCACAAAAACGCTATCTCATGTGTGCCTCCTGACACAGACACACAGATGTACAAACACACTCAAGCGGTGACACACACACACACACACACACAAACAAAAACACGGTCAGACTCTTGGTGGTGGCGGTCAACTCCAGGCGGGGGGACGTGGAGAGCGTCTCATCTCCGGCTGCTTCCTGGAATTCTTCCCTATTTTGAACTGAACATACGTCAGCTTCTGCCTGTCGGTTGGGGGGATGCGGACCAGCCGTCATCATGAATAGTGTCGGATGGCCAGTCAGCGGCGGGCTGGCGGTGCTAACTCATTGTTCCTCCTTCTACAGAAACACAGTGTGTCAGAGAAGCACAAACCAACCATGACCCAGGCAACTGGAGCCACCCCAGACAGCAGAAACATCAGGCCTCCTGGTGTACTCCCCTCCCTGGGCGGATACTGACCGACATGAGGGATGTTGGTAACGGAGGTTACAACCATTTGGGGTCTTATTTGGAAGTGCACAATGTCAATAGGTGTTGATGCCACCTGGCATTTATATGCTATCATAAAGAGCCCATGTTTTTAACTTCTTAAAATGTATGTTTATTGTCAACAAGCAGTGTTGACAATAACCAGGTTAAATCAGCTTTGAATCTCCTTTTAAGATTTGCCCATTGTGTGGAAATAGGGGAGTCAAATGCGTCATCACAGAATAAATATGAATGCTGGATACACTTTAGGCCCATCTATTTGAGACATATCTATGTGTTAGCATTTTAATCGACCTACTCATTTTCCACCGACGTGTAGAAACGGCTCACCTGTTTTTAAGGGAGAGATCATTTGAGGTAATAGGGTTCACCTTATAATTAATGTTTTGTTTCAGGCCTGTGACATTCACATTTAAACTAAATTGGAATAAATGATTAAACATCTGTCAAAACTGACTGCCAGTACTAGACAGGTTTGGCGAGTAATAAATACCTCAGGTAGACTTTGTCAAATGTCAGGAACAAGTGTTTTGGCTTTTTCTCTGCAACACACACACTTCTGAATCCACCAAATGCAAGGCAAGAACCATTGGAACAACAGCAAAGTGCATTAGGGGGTAATTTTGTGGTTAAATACATCACATCTTCACATCAAAACCTTTTGGAGGGCACATCATTTCAGAGATGGACTGTCATGAGAAATCATCCATTTCATTATAAATAGCTGTGTGTATGTTTAGAGACATCCAATTTTTTGCTTTGTCCTTCTGGCTCTGAAATTAGGCCTGAACTAATGTTCAATGCGTTGTTTGATCAGATTAAGTAGAAAATCACTAAGACATCTGTAACACACCAACTTTGGTTTACCACAGTTAAAAAATGGCTAGGGTATCCTTAAAGAAAGTAGTAGAAAATGGGTCAAAATTAAAATAACAAATTTACAATTTAAATTTACAATTAAATTTAAATTTACAATTTAAAAAACGAATTAATGTTTTTGAAGAAAAGGTGAGTTATGTGTTTAGACATGTTGTGTTTACCAATGAATTTCTATGCACCATACTATGAGGACAAACCGAATGATTTGCAAATATATTTTTGTTTACCTACATGTCCTAATTCTCCATGAAGTTACCAGATGATCCATGCTATGACCATCTTCAGAAGAACCCTTATGTTAGCTAAACTAAAATGACAAACTAAGGGCAAAGAGCAAGTGAGGCATTCTTCACCTATGGATAAAAATACATTTGGGTGTGTTTATATAGAGTTCTCTCAATAATTGTCTGACAGGCAACTGTGATGGAGGCTAAAAATACTTACTATTATACTACAGCGTGTGAAGGAGATAAAGGCTATCTGAGACAATCCTGACAATACTTTGCTGACTTTCAAGTACAAGAACAATTGAGACAGCACTTTAAGGGTGTTTTTATACACACTGTTTCTGGTGGATAGACTGTGAAGCAGGATGTCGACAATTTGTCTTCATTTGGACAACTGGGGACTGATACAATTCAGCACAAAAAATGAATCATAACATTTGGAGAAATAATGTTGGCTGAAGACCAACGAAAACAAAAGGAGGAAAGCTGCTCTCAGATGTGCAGTAGCAAACAAGAAGAAATTTGCCAGCACAGTATATAACTCTCCACTCTATCAGTGTCTGTTACATGTATCTAGCTGTCACGCAGTAGAGTGAGAGAGGGAGAAAGAGAAAGAAAGAGAGAGAATGAGAACAACTGTGCCAAAGCAAGAGAGAGAGGGAATTTGTACACGAGAGAGTGTGTGCAATGTGAGCTTGTGCCTGCGACCCCTCATCTCATCGATTCAGACAAGAAGGACTGGAGTTAATTACCTTCAATTTTCCCCCAGCCGTCACTCTCCAGTTCTCTCCTAGTTGATCGTCTCCCTCTCTCCTTCCGTCTCTCCACCAGAGAGGAGGTGGTGTGTGTTTTCAAGGCCAAACGGTTTGTGGTAGCTGTAGCGTTAGCAAACCAGAACTTGGTCATTGGTAATCGGATTTCAATAGACATGTCTTTTGAGGTGAAGTCAATCTGATATGCTGGCTCTCAGTAAATGATTATTGGAGGGGTCCACTGCTTAGCATCTCTGTTAAATACACAGGAGAAAGTGGTAATTCAGACAGCTGAGCACCTAGTGGGGCACCATGGGAAGGCTGGACTAGCTTGGTCTGGGCGAGATGGAGCGGTAGATCAGTCACATGGTGTGAAGTCAACTCTGAGGGGCGAGGTAATCAGCAACCGGGCCCAATTGTTTTTATTTTGCTACAGGCAGAAATATATATGTATGCGGGAGGGGGACGGCCAACTACAACAGCCATAATGGTGTTCATTTGTGTCACCTCCGGGTTCCAGGAAACAAAACAGCAATCACCAAGGTAACTAAATGTTCCACAGACGAAAGTGGAGAAAATGGATGAGGTCCTCTGACTAACGTACACACACCCTGGCCACAATGATTATGTAGAACACAAACAGTTAAAGAGCCTGATTGCTTTTCAAAGCAACCGTGCTGACTGACCGTTGAATGAATATATGGGGGGGGGTGACGGGGGCCTCCCTGTCGGTGAACTGAGCGGATCCCTCCACCCAACCCCAGCCTTAGCCTGGTGGTGATGTCACTGTGTTTACTGTAATTAGTGGCACCTCATTTCCAGCCCACTGACCCAGAGAGACCCCTAGCTCTGACATGAAACGGAAGGCCGACACCACGCCACGCACGGACAGAACAGGGGCTCGGGAGATCGGAGGGAATGGTTCTAGGTAAATGGTTCGTGTGTGTGCTTGTTCGTGCGTGTGTGTCTGTGTGTGTATGTGTGTGTGTGTGTGTGTGTGTGAAGACAACAGAAAGGGTGGAGGGAAGATGGGGGGGGGCTCATTGTACTGGACTTCAGAGGCCAAATGTCTCCAGCTTCCTCTTGGAGGCAGTGGGTTAAAAATAATGTGGTGCGCAGTGAGTGTGGGGAGAGAGGCGCAGACAGCCCGGAGCCAGAGTCGCTCTCACTCAGAGACAGCCCTCAGGAAGAGAGCTCTCTGACATACACCCCGGCACGGCAGCGTATGGATTTTTTCTTTTCTTTTATGGACGTCTCACTCCCGGGCCTAATATGCCCATAAATGTCCCGTACACAAACAGAAATAGATCGTCATCAGTTTACCCCAGGCTCATCCTCTTCCACCAAGAATAAATACAAACAGTTAGTTAGAGTAGAACGAATGGACTCCCTCTCCCCTTCTCCCTCTGTCTTCCTCTCTCCTCTATAGCTTTTGTGTTTTTTTCCTTTATTGTCACGAGTATGATGAGTTTAACGAGACAATGTCCTTCGGTGAAGTACTTTGCTGTAGTGTTTTCTGTATTGAAAAGCAAATCAAGGCAAGATTGAAAAGGTTGTATCCAACAGTCAGTAGCTCATCCTTCTGTAAATCTAAAACCAAATTATTTTTTTGTATTTTTTTTTACATATGCTTGAGTTAGGAGTTCAGGGCCTCTGCACAGGGGAGGTGTGATAACGTTGTAAAATAATAGACACACACAGATACACCCCGAGGAATGGAGGTAAATAAAACACCTTCATACACAAGGTGGCACTGAGACTTCACCGTGACCAAGTGAGACTTTGACACCCAGCGTGTCGGAGGCAGGGGGAGCGAGCGTGAGTGTGTGTACGTGTCAGGGCATTGTGGGTGATTCACAGGTGATCTGCCCCCCCCACTCCCAGCCCCCCCCCTCCTCGTTGCGTGAGGAAGCCGGGCCGTCCGCTGCCACTCTCCACCCTGAAGATAAGGCTGTCTCCAGCCGGCCTCGCACGCCTCCTGTCATCTGTCTGCTCCTTATCACACCATGCGGCCCAGTGTTGATGGCCTAATTAGCCTGACGCTAGTCGCCCCCCCCCCACACACCGCGGCCATTACACTCCCTCTCTGTCTGCTCTGCTGCCCAGGGCCCGAGGGAGGCTTACCTGCCTCGCCTCTAAAACCTGGGGTGTCCAGAGCACGGTGGTTAATGTACCCTGAAAATCCCAGGTTCAGTGTAAAACAAGGTGAATGACTGAAGCTGATGTCTGTTATGAGCATACAGTTAAGAGACACTAGTCAGTGGAAGCATTTGCATAATAGCTTTCACAATTAAGACGAAAGGAAAGGAAATATTTATTCAATTATTTAATGGGCTGTTTTTAAAGCTGATGGAGAGCTAGAATGTTGCTAAAAGGAAGTAAATAGAGAGCTGTGATCACATTAAGACTTCCACTCAACAGCTCTTATTAATGGGGAGCAGTGCACTTCTCTGACAGAAAGGCCACATAAACACTCAACACTTTTCTATTATCTATTTAAAGTGTTTGCAAAGTGGGAGTGGCGGTGGACAAAGTGTGCTCTCTGATTATTCTACACCACCGTGGTTGATACCGTATGACCACACACTCCCACAGTGTGTGACGAGGAGGGAGGAGGCGATATTGAAAGCTGCCTTTTCACACCTTGTAGGTATGTTATCAATGTGTGCTTCCCCCTGAGATATTACCCACACAGGTACTGACATCATGGAGCTCATATCTCTTCCAATAGGGCACACGGGTCCAACTATTCAGGAGGCAGCAGAAACCACATAGCAGCCAACAGCAGACAATATCTCCCCTGCAATTTGTTTGATAAGGACCATTGATAGGAATCTTTACAGACAGATAACATGGAGACAGTCCTGTGTTTAATGGAGAAAAATACTCATAAACCTTTATGGGAGTTATTAAACTTTGCTTAGATGCTGGATATGCCACCCTGATTGGGTTGTGAGCTCTCATGGTGATTTACTGCCGGCCCGTGGTGTTACCTGAGTGAAGCCTGCCAGGAGACGTGGGTGCCTGAGGTGGATGGACTGGCTCGTATATTCATATAGAGGCAGCGTTGGAGATAAGAGGAGAGTCCCTGGGCCTTAGGTCATAGGAGAGAGTGGATACAGGACAGTCCTGTCTTCAGTTGAAACTGTCGATCTCTGCGTTTGCTTCGTTAACCTGAGGGAACGGCTGGACTGCCTCAAACACGCCTCCACCTCCCACTTCATATATTACACCATACATTTTCGCAGAATCTACCAAACACTTGAATGATTATAATATTTCAGTTTTAATATTATCATTAACTGTTGTACCATTACACTTACATACCAGTATTACTGTCTACACAGTCACGACCGGATGGGATTTATATTTAACAGTTTAAATATAAAGTTTGTATTGAGGTTTCAATATATTACTTTGTTTTTGTTCTCTCACTATGCTGAATTTTAAGTTTTACCCTAACCGTAATCCCTGAGCCAGAAATCTAATTATTCTTAGTGGTGACCTGCCAAACAACTACACACAGACACATACACATAAAACACACACAAACACACACACACACACAAAAACAGCCTACTGCGCCTTCATCTTCAACCCTTACCTATGTCCCTCATAATGCCATTTAGAATAATAGCATTGTGAGCAAATAGCACTTAACTGTGTTAACCGACTAATCTACCCAGCCTGCTTACGACAGCATCTGTCATGTTTATGAATACATATGATCAGACGCTCAGACAGGGAATCCAATTTGTCCACTCAAAGCTTTTTTATTCCCCGCCGCCGCCGCCCGCGGTTCCCACATACACACATACACACACAAACACACATAAAGACACATACATATACACAAAAACACATGCAACCATCTTGTCACAGGTGCCAGTTTTTGTCCTCTGACCCCGAGGTGTGCCTTTGCCGCCCTGGACTTCCTTTTCCCCCGATTACAGGGCAGAGAATAATGTTGGCTTGCCCTCTCCTGAACCCAGGCAGTAAAAAAATAAAAATAAAATGTGGTGCTTCGATTTCGCTGCCATAATATATAAGACCAGAGGGGCCTTGGCTTCCCATTGACACTGACCTCCTGACCCTAACCCTTGACCTCTGGGACTGCTGGGACAAAAGTGGGTTTTCCTTCATTGTGCTCTGTTATATGGGCCTGACCTCATGCTCTTCTTAACCTCTCAACCCCTGGACTGATGTCTGTGATTTCATTACATACATTCTCTGAATGAGACACAGTGGTGGGATGTCTCTACAACATCTCAGCCTAATGAAGTCATGTTCCAGCATTTCTACAAAGGGAAGAGAAATGATGGTCTGAGTACTGTGGTTTTAGATCCACCGCCCAGATTACCTTTGCTGGGCCAACACTCTATACAGTAGTGCTGTAATTCACAGGAATTGTGTCAAGACTGTAGCCAACATGACTGTTACACACATGCTAATATTTATGGTACCAACAGACATCACAGAAACATGTTTCCAAATTGAAACCTTAATAATTTATAGAGACGACCAACACCACAAGAAACAATTAAAAACCAAGTTAGGGGGAAAGGGAAGACCCCTTGAGAATGTCTGCATACCAGTGTAAACAGACGGCCATGGTCCTGTCAGGAGGACACTGGGACACTGCCCTGGTGCTTGCAGAAGTTAGGAGGTGGAGAAGCATTAGACAATGCAGTGAAAGTGAATGCAGGGTCTGGGCAGGCCATGCTGGAGCCAGCCGGGGCCAGTCAGACAATGGAGGGGCCTGAGGCCTGTGGCTGAAATATGAAGCCCTGGCCTGGTATTTTAAGAGGACTGAGTGGCTCTGGAGCCAGTTGTCAATCAATAGGTAGAGACAATCACGCAGAAACCAGGCAAGAAAAGACCCAATGTCGAAAGAGGTAGAAAAAAGATTTTGTTTTACGTCGCATTGATGGACAGATCTTCAGCCTCACCTTTGAGTTTTCAAAATACCCCCGCCCCCCCACTCTCCAGCCGGCCTCTTTTCTTCTCTTTCTACTCCCTCCCCGGCTGCTCTTTCCAGATTGCAGGCCTCATTGTCTAAAGTGCACTGAAGGCTCTCCTGACAGAAAAAAAATCATCAATACTCTATCTAATGCTTTCACCAGCCCAGTGAAACAGTTTGGCCTCAGTGTTTGTGTGTGTATGTGTGTATGTGAGCGTACTCTTGTGCTTGCTCTTTGTGTCATAGACAGGGACTAGAGCCAGATTGGATGGCTTCCCCTCTGCTTTTCACACAGAGCCCGGGCGTTGTATTATTTTGTCAGGAAGAGCCATGCTCTCCTTCACAGCCATCAGACATGGGAGTGCGCTGTATGGTTTGATGTTGCCCGGGGAGGCTAAGCCCTGTCAGGCTGGAGTGACACCCTGTAATGGCTGGGTGAATATCTGCCACCTCCATGGATAAGAGGAGCAGGCTCATATTCCTGGACCTCTGGACCCACTTCAACAGCTCCTTTAGGTCAGGTATAATTCCTTGCTGGAGATAAGGGGGATGTGTTCATTGTGTTGTCATCTTAATAGAATGTCTATTCAGCAACAGTCTTTGTGCCTGACTAGAGTGTGAAAATGCCGTCAGGCTACGGCAGATTTGTTTGAAATATTGTTCATTGATAACTAAGCAGAAGTCACATACTATAATGTTGCTAAATATTCATTCACTGTATATTTCTGCCTTTTCCCTGATAGATGATAGGTTTACAAGTTGCAAAGAGAAATATTCTCCATAACTAACATACGAGTGATCTGGCGAGTGATCTGAAACGCCCTGGTTTGGATGCAGATTACAAGTGACCACAAGGCGCAGCACGTGCCTGTTGTTTGTCAGTGAAATATTGAGCCGGACACATCTGCAAGCAGTTGAAATGTGCCTGTTCTGGCGCTTTACCTCCTGAGAAGTCTGGAAGGGTGACACACTGATGCTGACCTTATTGTGCACTCCCTGTCACTTAACCTGCATGTTAGATGTCTGTTTCCATGCCGCCACGGGTCAATCTACCAAACCCCCTCACACTAAGGTCTTGACTCTGCACCAGGGAGCATCGTGGACCATTCAGTCTTGACCTGGAACTTTACCCAGAGAATGGAAAGAGAAACAGTTGTGAACTAACTCAAAGGGCCCAACTGCATACATGTTTCTATCAAACACGTGGAGTAGAGGGGTGAAGAGAGTGTAGAAGGATGGGCCTGTTCTGCTGAAAATATTACAGGCAATTGCCTTTGGCACGACAACAGCTGAGGAGGGAAAACAAATACATTACAGACGCAGACCACAGTAAACCGACAACTCCTAGGTGTCACCAGATGATACAATTGTCTCTCACGCAAAAGGAGTTTGCTAAAACACCAGGCAAGGAGTAATGGAGTGCACATGCCCAGGGAGTGTAGTTTATAATGAAGATAAATCTAGAACTCACAGCCTCCCGATTCCTCTTTCCATGAGGTTATCTCTTTGGTCTTTGAAATTATGCGATTCCTGTGATAAATTGTTTTTAAAAGTTTACATTTTTTGCTCCCCGAGCCTGGAAACACAAGCTGAAGTAGTGTAAATCTGTCTATGTGGAGTTGAGGGTATACACATGGTTGATTTACAGTATCCAGATGGAAGATTACAGGATTCTGGTCCAGCCCAATAAGCATCCATCCCCTTATACCAAGAGCTTCTTTGTCTTCACATGAAAACAGACTAACCTTCAAACAAACAAAAGAACAAAGAGCAGAGCCCATAAGTTAGGGAAAAGATATTCCCTCAATTAAAAGGAGAACAGCATGTATATGCAAAGGACATCCATAATAGAAACATAAAATGCTTCATATGACTGTGCATTAAATAATATGTAATATAGATGTTCTCTGTACGGAGTTTCTAAAACCAGAGGTACTTATTTCTGAGCTGTCAAGATCTCTGTAGTTGCTCCCCTTTTAAACAAATAGTGCATGCAATTATGGAGTAAACTTATCTAAATATCTTGTCATCAACAAAAACACTGCACTTATCTCATTTCGTTATTAATAATACAGCAGTTCTTATTATTTCTCTTTCATGGCAATAGTGGGCATCATTTTAGCCCATTGATACAGAGGGATATTTATCAGAGAGTTAGACATACATAGAACAGCAAAACATCCCCATTTTCTAGTATAAATAGTGTATGTACCATTAGTCGGTAGCATTGGTTTTTGTGACAATATCGTATTTCAGAGAACAGCGACAGAACATGTGGTTTGTCACAGCAAAACAATCCAGGCCTTTTCCTTTCAGATGACCAAACATACTCAAGTGGATGGAGAATTACAGAAATGTTTGTGACTGTCTTTTCCAGAACATTTCATTGGAATAAAAAAATAGCAGAAGATTCTATGCAATGCAATATTTTAATGCCTTATACTGTATATGCAGATTTCAAGTGGAAACACAAAAAGAAAAGAAAAGCTTCAAACAAAAACACTGGGAACATCTGGTTGGCAGTGGACATTTGACAATGTCATAAATATTGACATTGACAACTTTCATGCTCTGAATTTGCAGTGCTATGAAAAGGTGGTTGTCTCCTTTCAGATTTAAATATTTAAGTCCCTGAATCTGACGGTTTTCCTAATATTAAATAAAGAAAACCTGAATGATCCAATAACCAAAGACTTTTATACTTATTTGCTTCAGACTTTTACCACAGCACTGTAGATCTCTTCAGCCGTGATCTCAGTTCTAACCACAGTGAGATGAGCCCACAGGAAAATACCTTGTACAGCTTGGTTGTGATTCGGGACTGGATATAAACGAAGAGGAGTCAACCTCCGCGTTTCAGCAATGGACCAACATGCATAGAAACAGCTTCTGCCCCGCTTTCGTCCCAAGTTAAAACACCGGCACTGAAACAGTTTATTTCGCTTTCTTGATGACATGCTAACGTTGTTCGCTCCAATCCTCACTACTGTGGTACGAAAACACAACAGAGCGGGAGAGAGTTCTGGGTGACTGTCGGAGAGTGCCCAAAATGTCTGTACCACTCTGGTCTAAGGAGAGCACTCCGCTCTTCCCCGGGGGCCCTGCCCTTGGTGTGTAAACAATGATCCTGTGTTGCTCCGCGGAACGATTCAGCATCAGGAAAAGGTCACCCATTCCTGTTCAGCTGCATCAGGTCAGGGCGGGCAGCAGTAAGTGGCGCGGGCCTGGAGAATATGTTTCCAATAGCCTCTCGTCAGGCCACGTTAGCGTCTGCGGACCGCCGCCGTGCACCGCAGGGGTCACGACCCGCCACTTCCCCTTCCCCTTGTCCCCCGGTGGGCAGGCCAGGCCAGCAAGGTCAGCGGAGGAGAGAGCCGCTGCGCTCCCCCCCCGTCGCTCCCCCATGGCTGGGGTACACGGTCAGGCCTGGCAGGGTCACTGTCAGTCGGAGAAATCACACCAGGGCCTGAGGGCTGGCCGGGCGGGTTGAGCCTCGGAGAGAGGGGGGAATAAGCAGATTTAGTCTGAATGTGGGAGAGCGTGCCATTTACATGGACATGAGCCCTATCACTGCAGGCAACCTACCCTGCTGACGCTTGTGTTGCCAGAGGAACTTTCAGTGCCGAGAACAGTGCGCATGGGGTAGACCTGTCCTAAACACAGAGATACCGCTGAGTCCTTTCCGCGGCTTTACCTGAGATAAAACCCCACGTTGAAACATTCCTACTGATAATTAGGTCAGACGGATTGCAAAATATACCCGCAAGCCATCTCTTGGATACGATTGCGATATAAAAGCGTTATTGTGTTGTCCGACCGTATGTCTCATGAATAACGTTCCCCTGGGAACTATTGTAAAAAACGCGATTACGTTCTAGGCCAACATATCTCGTGCCATTACGTCGGTCAAGAACTTTATATATCAATCCACATTTTGAATGGCTGTTCGCCGTGCTCTCCATACAGGTTTTCATATTGTATTATTCTTTTAATCACAACTGATTTGGCTTGAGTGGGGACGTTGAGTGGGGGTGGTCTACATAAATTGCTTTATTTGGATAGGTGAAATCCTCCAAAAATATTGGATTATTACCATACACATCGATTTATTTTTCACCATGTATAACATTCGACGAACTGGCAATGTAGATATGTTGGCATAGAACGCAATCTCAGGGAATGCATTTGTCGAGCCATACGGTAGTGTAGTCTGTATTAATTGACTTTCTTCAATCCTCAGACACACTGCGTGGAACAGAGACAACTCTCACAGTATTACGAATCAATACTGTTTCATAAACTTCTTCACATGCTTGTGCAGTAAGTGTGTAGCTTCTTAACATCATCCATTTGTATCTTATAGGGTATAGCACAATGGACTGAAGATCAGTCTAATGGTATGGGATGTGTTGAACCTTCTGGAAGAGCAGTGTGTTCTCTTAATATGCATCCATTATCCATAAGACTCTAACTCATTGATTAATAAAAAAGTAGATGCTAAGTCATAGTGCTTTGGGCCATAAGAAAGAATTACTTCTTTAAAATTGTGTATGTGGTAAAGTATAACATTTTATCGGGTCGGTTTACTGAGAACACAATGTCATTTACAACAACCACCTGGGGGCCATGATGGACGAATGACAGATCATTTACCTTGCCAACTCTGGCATTCTATCAAGTAAACTTTCAGTTGCTGGTAAGATGCTGTCTCAGTGTACCAGGAGAACACATGGAAAACTGATGGAAAACATTTGAAATGGATATGGGGAGACATTTCGAAGTAATCAAACAGTTTTCATTCTCAACAATAATAAACAAAATAAATTTGACTCCTTAATAGGTTATGTTTGTTTTCAGGCTTAGGTTTTGGTTTGCCATGTTAAACTCATAATTCTGCTCCCTTGATATATTCACTAAATACAATAATTACAATATGGATGAAAAAGGTTAACTCATATAGTACAGAAAACACCAATGTTTCCGCTTGACAAAGGATAAATAATTATTTATTGGAAAGGAGCGCCTCATTTAATTAGTTGAATCGTTAAGGGAATAACACAGGGGTTCTCTGAGCGAAATATGACTCCTGTTTTCCCATGCATTATCAGAAAAGAAAGGAGAGGGCAGGGTTAAAAAAAGAAAAGGAAAACAGCCCGGGTTAATTTGAATACAGTCTTATTAGTCTAATGACCAGAGTCTGTGATCAGTACTCATCAGCATTAATGCCACAGCGTTGCTCTAATGGCCCACGGCTCTGCTTTTTTACCCTTAGCCGACATCCAGCTAGGAAACCAACGCATTTTCCCTTTCGCTACACATGAAACGTGACATGGGGACACTAATGTATGTGGAAAAGGACGGGAAGTAGGGAGTGAGACACTGCACTCCTCCTCGTGCAGTTAATGACGTGACGTGCCACACAGAAACCAAAGCTTCCCTTTTTGAAGCAGCAATCAGCTCTGAGGCATGGTTCTATTAAGAACACTCTCTAAATGTTCTAATAGGTGGCCTAACGAGCTTCAACCTTGTTCTGCTGCATTCCGGCCTATATTGACCGCACGCTGATGCTTATCAAAATGATGAATGCAGCATTAAGTTCTAATGAGTTGGAAGATTTGGATGGGAAAAAGTCATGTTTATCGTTGCATGATTTGCTCCTGTTTTCTGCTTCACATTGCACAAGGACTGCTTATTATTTTAACCGCATGTTTTGTATTTCAGTAATTGTGTAATAAGAGTATAATCTATGACAAGTAGACCGTTTTTATGGGGAAGCACATTTATAAAAGCTTTGGGAAATGGAAGGAAATTATTGGGAGAGAAGCATATGGAGCAAGAAAACAAAGGTGATTAGCTTGAAGACAGACGATGTGGAGTTGTTTGTAAGACCTACAAAGGCAACCAACCATTGGCTGTTGTTTGGGTTTATTACATTTTCTATATTCTGTTTTCCTCTTCTGACCTTGAGCAGGCCATCTTATCATCCTTGTGCTGAATGTTCATTATGTGAATGTTTCCCTGAATGCAACCTAGTCTCTGAGAGATTGAATATTTTTGCCTTTGTTATCAATTTTTTCATGGCCATGAATTCATTCATAGGGGAGAGTGGGGTCTGTTGATCCAATTTCGTTATTCAGCATCCCTGTATAAAGGGAAATATTGTATTATTTCTAGTAAAGCTATCCACATATGTTTCATAATTTTGTTGATCCCTGGAAACAGTTTTGACAAACAAAACAGGCTAGCAGTACTTCTAGGTATTTCAGTTATGGGCTAAATTCAGAGTAGGTGCAGGGTAAGTTTAACCATCTTGGGGAAAGTGGGTACTGGTGTCCTGAGAGAGCGGGTGATGCTGTGCTGTGACGGGGGGTGATGCTGTGCTGTGACGGGGGTTGATGGTGTGCTGTGAC